>JBBGZY010000441.1:2717500-2852500 GCA_037952925.1 Lithobates clamitans
AGCAGCTTGATATTGCATGCTATTGCTGAGCCAATCATCTACTTGGACACCCAGGTCCTTTTCCATCCTAGATTCCCCCAGAGGTTCACCCCCGAGTGAGTAGATTGCATTCATATTTTTGCCACCCAAATGCATTATTTTACATTTTTCTACATTAATCCTCATTTGCCATGTAGTTGCCCATCCCATTAATTTGTTCAGATCTTCTTGCAAGGTTTCCACATCCTGCATGGTTATGAATAAGAAATATCAGTGGGGTAACAAACCTGGGAAGTGGCTAGTCAAAGTCTTGTGGGAAAATAAAAATGCCTCCTTTTGTTTTAAAAATAAGGGATGAGAAAGGTGAAATGATGCATCCACCTTCAGAAATGGCCAAGGGTTTTCATACATGTTATAGTAAGCTATACAATGTGAGTCAGTCAGAAGACCTTGTGGAAGAACAAAAGAAAAACCTTGAAATACAACAGTACCTTCAGGGCCTAGACTTCCCGATTGTGCCAGAAAATGTTTTTAGAATATGGGAGTGCCTACACAGGCTATCCCATATCATTGGGAGCACAATTCATCTTTGATTTCATTAATAGATACAAATTACTCCACACCCAGAAAAGAGGATTATTTATATTTTGTTAGATGGGCAAAAAAGGAGATAATACAGTTACAAGATGTGATGGTAGGGGACAGGATTTGTTCATTTTTGGAATTAAAGCAAAAATTAGGTAGTATGCCACTAGACAAATGGAGATATGCCCAAATACAGCAATTTGTATAAAAAGGTTGCCAAAGCCATTACTCAGAAAAGATAAATTTAAGTCAATAGAAAAATTGTTCAGCTCCCCGTGTAGTGTCCAGCACAGCATTTCCAAAATATATAAGGTACTAGCGAAAGAAACAGAACCCGAGTTCCTGCCCTATTGTGAGAAATGAGAGCAGGATCTGGGGGTAAGATTAAATGAGCACCAGAAGAGGAGAATACTAAAACTAGCATGTTTTTCTTCAAAGGATGCTAAGATGACAGAAATTAGCTTTAAACTCTTGGCTAGATGGTATGTGACCCCGCTGACGGCGCAGAGCTTCGGGATGTATCCCCTGTATGTTGGGGAACCTTTGTGCGCTATCCAGGAAATAACCTGGGAGCATATGCAAGCCATACACCGAGGATGTCTATTTCATAATACTAATATTTTGGGAGGGGAAGGGGGGTAAAGGCTGTGGATGATATCTTTGCATAAGTCTGGTAATGTTTATGTTGGTATCCTTTTCTTTTAAAAAACTAATAAAAACTATTGCATATAAAAAAAAAAAAGAAATCACAGAGGAGTGCCCATCAAAGAGGCTCCAAAAAATGAACAAACTGCAGTATCTTCTTCTGGTTCTTCCTCCGGTGTTCTCGTCCGGCATCTTCCTCCGCGGCATCTTCTTCCCTTCTTCTTGAGCCCCTCTGCATCCATCATGATGGGAGGCTCCCGCTGTGTGATGCTTCTCGTCTTCTGACGGTTCTTAAATAACGGAAGGCGCCCGGGGAATTGATGGGGACTTGACACATGGGGACTTGACGGGGACTTGATGGGGACTTCCCTGTGGCATTCCCTGTGATGTCAGAGGGGGGCGGGGTCACTCGTTACATAACTCACTTCACAAGTGCAAGTGCTCATCGGGGAGATCATGGTGTGCAATCGGGATTTACAGAAGATCAAGGAAGACATCAATGATGTGGAAAAAAGACTCAAAAACATCATTGATGTTTTAGGCAGAATCTAAAACACACCAAAATCCGTCAATTTGTTGGTATTTTAAATATTTTGGTAACTTTTTGGAAGTATATTGAAAGCCAAATTTTGAAGATGCACACAGTGTGTCAACATGTGCTATCTGCCATCACGGGATATCAATGTACGCATTTTGTGGGTGCAACCCCTTCCTTGCAACTCAAGTAGATGATAGGAAGGGGTTGCACCCCCGAAACACGTCCATTGATCCCCCATGATGGGAGCTAGCACATGTTGACATTAGGCATGGGATCAGGAGGGAAATCCCCATTTTGACTCTCAATTTGTGTGCATCTGGCTTTGGCCTTCACAGGGGTAGCATCACCCCATCTGATGAAGGCGAGATCAACACAGTTTGGACATACTAATGTCTGATATTGCCTTTAATTTCTCAAAGTTGAGCTTTGTAAGTTCCTGAGTTGTGTATTGTTTTATGCTTTTAAATATGCCTGTTTACCACAAAAAAAGGCTATTTTGTACTGTCAAACGCAAAAATGTTATTCCAAAATTATGTTGGTTTGTTCAAAAACCCTTTTCTAACGTACATGTGAATGTGCACAGAGTAAAAAGTTTTCTAAAATCAACATTATGTGGCTTCTTCTTTCAATGCTCAATAGCAGTTTTGGTACTAAGTTTGTGTTTACAGTGACAATCGGGTTATTTACTAAAGGCAAATCCACTTTGCACTACAAGTGCACTTTCATTGCACTTTTTCAAGTGCAGTTTCAACTTTTCAAGCGCAGTTTCCACTTTGGAGTGCAAAGTGGATTTTCCTTTAGTAAATAACTCCCACGGTGCTTTTTAATTTGCCACAATCACACCATTTTCGTGACTCCCAAAAATTCATTCATGGTGCTGAAAATGATGAATATTTTTTATCAGTGATGCATTACATACATTAACAACAAAAACAAGGTGTGTGTGTGTGTAGCAGACCCACAACATAATAGTTCACTGAAGAAGAGATTGTCACCTTATGTATCAAATAAATTAAGTTTGCACTGTTGAAGAAAATGGCAAAAAAAAAGCGCATTGGATAACCTAAGAGCTAAGAGAAACACAAGCAGTAAATCAAAGGAAATATTATTTCAGTTTCTCCTAAAAAAAATGTATTTTAAAAATGTTTAGAGATTCTGTGGCATATCAATGGCCACCCTACCCGCAAAGTACTCTAGATACTTTTGGCGAACTTCGCGGGCGCTTTGGGGGGGGCAAGCCAGGACGGCCAGCTTAAAGAGACGTCAGGGTTGTTGTATATAGGGTAATAAGCCGGCCTCAGTCCCAACTGAGGCCACATAGATTGCTGCATTTTTGCACAAAAAGTTATGTAAAATGCAGCAGGCAAGAATTATGTGATTGAGTTTATATTCCGCTATATTAATAACTGTGAGAAATAGGAAGAACCAGCTGGCCATTTTTCCAAAAGTATTCTCCACCACTCTTCTGGCTCTGGCCAGCTGGTAATTAAAAACCCTCTGGTCTGGGGTAAGGGTCCTCATAGGGAATGGCCGCATAAGATGGTCCCCCAGCGCAAAAGCTTCATCTGCAACCAAATCAAACGGGAGTCCCGCCACATTGTCTTCCGGAGGTGGCAGGCCCAAGCTGCCATTCTGGAGCCATCTGTAAAACTCTGTTTGGGCGATGACTCCACCATCCGACATCCGGGCATTTTTCCCCATGTCCACATACAGGAACTCGTAAGTCGCCAACACCACCGCCAACAACACAATACTATTAAACCCCTTGTACTTATAGTAATAGTATGACCCCGAGTTGGGGGGTGGGACGATGTGGACATGTTTCCCATGAATTGCCCCTCCGCAGTTGGGAAAGTCCCACTGCTGGGCAAAGTGGGATGCCACAGTCTGCCATTCCTGTGGCGTTGAAGGAAACTGGAGTCAAACAAGAATAAACAAATTTGTACTTTTGCACATAAAATAGCAAGCAGATTAGACACAAACATTCTTGGCCAACATCAGTATTAACATTTATTTGAAGGAGTATTTGAAGACAAAAATCTAAGGTCGACTTATCAGATTCCTTACCCCCTGTGATGGCCCATTGTAAAAATTTTAGGGGGGGTGTTTTGGACAGGTAACCCTCTCCTCTTCATTGAGAGCTGAATGCATAAATAATGTGTGTTACTTTGGCCAGCCCCTCCTTACTTGGGTTTGGCAAAGTCAGCAGATAGCGGATTGGTATCGGTTGACTTAGTGGTTGGGGGAGGGTACCAAATGAGTTTGGGACCCCCCAAAAAACCTCTGGCACTTTGCATGAATTTAAAGACACAAATAACATTTAAACACATTATAGGGGGTGTTTAGGGTAAAGCACTACTATGGAGCTGACAAAATATATTAAGTGACTAGGCTAGGTATGTGTGGGCCTAGGATAGCATGCTGGGGAGGTTAGTGAAGGCAAATATGCATGAAGGACAAAAAAGAAGCATTCAAAGCTTCCAGCATGCATGAAGATAAAGAGGACATTCACAGCATATTACAATTATGGTAATTAGGGAATGATGAATGAAATGCAATACATTAGTAAAACATTAAATACATAGAATGTGATGTTAAAGAAGAAAACTTACCTTAATATAGTCCTTCTGCAGGACCTGTATAATGGCAGAACAGGTCTCTGGAATAATGATCCCCAGAGCCTGGGGGAGATGCCTGTCAAGAATTTGATGTCCTGCAGACTTCTCCCTGTCGCCAAGTACCGCAAGGTGGCGACTAGCCTCTGCTCAGGAGTGATGGCTTGCCGCATGCAGGTGTCCTGCCTGTTAATATAAGGGCATAGCAAAGCCAAAAAATGGTGAAAAATGGGGTCCGTCATCCGGAGATAATTCCTGAAATCATCAGGATTATTCTCACGGATCTCCCGCAACAAAGGCATATGAGAGAATTGGTCACGCTGGAGCAAACAATTCTTCATCCATGAACTCCTCCCCACCCTGTTCATGGACTGGACTTGGGTTAAAGTAAGAACCCCAACACCAAGCCCCTGCACAGCATGAACTCTATGACAAGTATGTAACCGCAACATGGCTTCAAAATGGTCGGCTGGTCAGAAAGAACTAACAGAAAGCACTGAAAAATAGAAAGGCCTGAGAAGAGTGAGCTGAAAATCAGAAATGAGCGCACAAGAATGCACTGAAAATCAAATACGTACTATAAAATACACACTCAAAAACAAATGCGAACTGACTACACACACTGAAAACCAGATACTAACCCACAAGCACAAACTGAAGAGCAGTAACAATCTGAAAAGCATGAGGCTGAAAAGTGCGAATCGTCTCTCGCCAAACTTCTACAAACACGAGATTACCTGAAGGAGCCCAAAGGGTGGCGCACTTGATATTGAACTTCCCTTTTCTAGTGCCGCCATACGTGTTGAACGTCACCGCGTTCTTGACGTTCGGAATTTCCAAAAAGATTTGTGTGACCGTATGTATGCAAGACAAGTTTGCCAACATCCGTCGGAAAAAATCAATGGATTTTGTTGTCGGAATGTCCGATTGTGAGTACGCAGCATTAGTGTGGTGAGGGTATGGTGATTTTTTTTCATTTTTTTTTTTTTTTTATATTTTGTGTTTTATAAACTTTTTCTAAGAGATACCACAGTTTATTCCTTCTTGGAACCCCTTTGATGGACACTCCTTTTGTGCTTTCATCCCCTTTTTCTTTCCATTTACCATAAATGCCTGGAGACATGAGCAGATGCAACATTAACTTGAGCAGATGCACCAGTAACTTGAAGGGTGGGAGGCCTGTAAATTCTTTACTTTTGTATGCTTGTGGATCAAATGATCAACTTCTGGAAGTCTCATATCGAATACTCACAAAATTTTAAGCAACTGTTGTTCCCCTACTGACCTTTTTCATGGAATGGGAGAGTGGATGGAGTATTTTTTGTCTGAGCCCCAGAGAAATATCATCTTAAAATTGACACACACTTCCACCCGCTGCTCTAAATGACAAGAAACCAACTACAAATTACTAATGTTTTTTTTTTAATAATTATTTTCTTCATGTTTACAAGTAAAAAAGGTAAATACATACATACATACATACATACATACATACATACATGCATCAATAATAGATAAAACAAAGACCTTTCTGTATGTTTTATTCCTTTATCTTCTTGTTTCTTTTGTCCCTCCCCACCCCCACCCCCTATCCTAATGTGTATTTTGGGCCTCCCTCACTTTGAAAATGTATTTATTTCTATGGGGCTTTCCTTACTACTTCCTTTTTGTACTTTACATAGGGTATCCCATCTTCTTCAACCACGGTCTCCACATTTTATTCAAATTCTTTGAGATTTCTTCTCTTTGTATAAACTTTTTTTCTCCCTCCATATTGTTTCTGTAACTATACCAGCCCAGTCTCTTACTGATGGGGGCTTCGCTGCTTGCCATCTCTGTGCTATTAACTTTCTTGCCTGGAAGAGATATCTCAGCACTACCTTAGTTACTCCAGCAACTCCATCTATTCCCTCCCCCAAACCCAAAATACAGAGTTTGGGGTCCATTTCCAGCCTAGTATTGTATATCATATTTATGGTTTTGAGGATCTCTGTCCAATATTTTTTGGACACCTCCATATCATATGTAACAAGTCCCCCGTACCCTGACATCTAGGGCACCTGGCATCTGCTCTCCACCAGAACCTAAACATTTTTTTAGGTGTATAATAAGTCCTATGTACCAACATCAAAAACGAGATCTTCTGTGCGGGTGAGACCGACACCAGGTGTCCTCTCTCTAGTATCCTTTTCCATTGCTCATCCGATATTGTCCCTAGATCCTCCTCCCCATTTTCCCCTAATTTTAAGTAATTCCGGTCTCCCAATACTTCCTTCGCATATGTATGGATAGATTTCTGATATAAATCCCCCAGTCCTACTTGAATTAATTATTCTTTGGAACATGGTGGTATTACACCAAAGCGGGCCTTGTTTCTCAAACTGCACATTTAAAGCATGTCTAATTTTGTAGATATTTATAAAATGTATGTTTAGGTATATCATATTCCTCTCTCAGTTTTGTAAATGTTTTTAGCATTCTTCCCTCATACAGCTGGGCCAGCCTATCTATTCCTTTCATTTCCCATTCTTTGATCTTTCCTATCATTTCCAGCTCCCGGAGATTCCTATTAACACATAGGGGAGTATATTCTGTCACACCTCCTTGTCCCCTTGGTGACTTTACTGCTTTCCAAACTTTTATAGCTAGCCTTACTGTGGGGGTTCTATTAACAAAGGAATCAGCCTTCAATACTTCCACTACCGTCTTATGGGGTGCCCCTAGTATCATTAGTTCCTTATTTATTCCTCCTTCAGGATCTTTACTCCCTCTTAAGTGTTGCAGTTGGGCTGCCAGTAAATAACTCTGGATGTGGGACTGACATACCACCCTCCCTTGTTGATAACTGTAGGGTTTGTGGACTTATCCTAGCCTGGCCTCCTTTTCAAAAAAAAAAAGGAAAAAAAAATATTAATGTTATGGCATAGCTTCCCTAAGACATTAGCCTCAGATTACCCCTCTGCTTCAGATCGATGCTGGAGGGACTGCTGTGTTGCATTTGTTAAAATATGATTTTTTTTTTACTTAAGCAGACATAACATTACATGGGACAATGGTGGTTGCTCATAGATTTTTTTTTTTGTCAGGTTTTGGCTTGAGCAGATTTCTCAAACAAATGCTGTTGCATACAATGGGTACGTAAATACCATTGTTGTATTCAATTTAGTTTTTGAATAGGCTATTGTCTCTATAGCTACAGTAAGCAGGTAAGAGGGGCTCTCAAACTGAAAGGATGACTGTTAGTCGGTTGTTATGGAAACAAGTTTGTAACCATTAACTTTTGTCAACAAACTTGTACAAATAAAAAGGATGAGTAGAGACTGGGAAGAGACACACATCATCATGCTTTTAAAGCGGGGTTCCACTCAAATTTTGAACAATATCTGTATGCATTCTCTTCCTTGCCTAGATGCTGACATGCCGTTTAAAAAAATTTAAATCGCCGTAATTACCTTTTATTTTTCTATTCTTCTTTGCACTTTCTGGTTCTCCTCCCGTGGGAGTAGGCGTGTTTCTAGCCTCTCCCAGACTCCTGGGAGCTAGTCTCAGGCTTCCCAGGATGCCACTGAGCATGTGCGGGAACGAGCGGTGAATGCTGGGAGCACAGCATTCACCACAACCAGGAAATAAATGCTTGTGGGCTTCAAATGCCCACAATGAAGATGGAAACCGCCTGCAGTGAATAATATAAGTTATTCTTTCCGACGAAATCTGACACAGGCGGACATATTACACACAGTATGTGAGTATGTAATGCTGAGAAGAAAAGTTTGTGAATGAACTAAAAAAAAAAAAAAAACATAGATAGGTGGACCCCCGCTTTAAGATCAGAAGCCACTCATGATACAAGAAATGTGCCTGGTCTCAAGGAGAATCGTTGCCAATGGAGATCACAAACATACAGTAACCAAAGGTTAAGTAACCTTTAAGTATATTTGTACTGTTATAGACCATAGGCTGTTCATTTGCTAGGCATTTTGCTTGTTAGATATCTGTCAGTCTTGTATTGTATTCCTAATATTGTAAAAGTTTTGCATGTACAGCATCTTTGTATAGTAAAAGCACATGTACACACTGCGGAAGCAGTTTAGAAGAAATATAGGGGTGGAGAAAGTTGCTGCCACTTGCTTAACCACGCATGCACGCCTACTAGTAGAGATTGGGACTATCTTGGCACTTATCATAAAATAGGGTTGAACAGAAGTATATAAAAGTATAAACTTTAATAATTACAAAACACATGTACAAAGTAATACATATGAAACATATTAAAAGAAATTAGATACACCGCACTTAACACAAACATAAACATAAACGGATAAAACTGTAGAGTTTCTTGTGGAGAGGGGTGTCTAAGATTATTTCCTCAACCAGTTTCGTGGTTGAAACCGCTTCTTCAGGAGGGATAAGTCTACAAATAATAATTTTTATTTAGACAAAAGTAGAGTTAACAGCAAAAAAATCATAAACCCAAAGGAATACAATAATGTTAGCAAATAGAAGGCTGGCTCACCGACTCAGACAGATTCACTCGGATAGTGGGACCCCATTCAAACCCCCCCCCCCCCGGCGGACAGGGGGGATTGTGGACAAATTCTGGTTAGATAAATGATATCTATAAGTATGTAACTATTAAAAATTAGAAAAGGTGCTCACCCGGGTGAGTAGAGAGCTGGGAAGGTGGGGTAATGAGGAAGGGAATGGAAGGGACAAGGAGGGGAGACCAAGGTAGAGTGAGGGGGGGAAAGGAGGGGGGGAAGGGGGAGGAGGAATGAAAAGGGGGGGGAAGAGGGGGGAAAAAGGGGGGGTGGGGTCCAGGAAGGGAAAGGCAGAGTGGGGGGGGGGAAAGGGAGGAAGGGGAGGAGGAGGAGGAGGAGGAAAGCGGGGGAGGGGGGAGAAAAAGGGGAGGGGGGAGGGGGGGAACAGGAAGAAAAATATAGGAACAAGGAGACTAGGAGGGGGAAAGGGGGGGAAGGAAAGGGTAGATGGAAAAACAGGGTGATAACCCCAAATCACCATAGGCATACAGTGATAAAGGCATACCCAAATGTAATAAAACAGTTACTCTGAAAAATAGACACTTACCAGAGGTGGCTAATCAACAATAATAATGCGTGGGCTGCCTATATCGAGATATCTTAAGATAATAGTAAATCATTGAGAGTGGTCCCGAGGGATAAGAAAGAAATAACCGGATTTCAGGGATGCAGTAAAGCAGTACCAGTTGCAATAAATGGGACCCTCAATTGAAAGCCAGATCTGTAAAATGCAAGGGATATAAGATCAAAACCTCAATGGGTCGGCAGGCAGGAGGAGTGAATCGAAAAGGAACAGAAGAAAATATGAGGAAAAGACATGAGAGGAGAGAGAAAGGAACAAAGACCTGTCCCCAAAGAAAGCTGATAGCACCAAAAGGAGACAAGTGAGTATATAGGAGCCGGTACTCACATAGAAGGACAGTAGAACATAATGACAAGCTGTCAGCGTGCAGAGTAGAAGGTGGAAGGGGTGAAGACAGGCAGGGGTGATTGGAGATTCCCAGCCTAAGGCATACCGACCTTGAGAGGAGAGATGATTTTAGAAGGGCAGCCCAGCCACGCCGTCCATTCAGGCTCAGAAAGAGGTCCCGAATGGGGCCGCTAAATGAGCTCCCCAACCCGGAAGTCAGACCGACGCCGCAATAGAGGCGTCTGACGTAACCGGGTCTGTTCACCCACACTGCGCAGGTGCACAGAGCTGTGCTACTGCGCAAGCGCGCGCTGCCGTCAGAAGGATCGATAAGATCCAAGACTGTGCAGTGCAAGCAGGTATGACCTGCCATTCCCTTCCCCATTACCCCACCTTCCCAGCTCTCTACTCACCCGGGTGAGCACCTTTTCTAATTTTTAATAGTTACATACTTATAGATACCATTTTATCTAACCAGAATTTGTCCACAATCCCCCCTGTCCGCCTGGGGGGGGGTTTGAATGGGGTCCCACTATCCCAGTGAATCTGTCTGAGTCGGTGAGCCAGCCTTCTTTTTGCTAACATTATTGTATTCCTTTGTGTTTATGATTTTTTTGCTGTTAACTCTACTTTTGTCTAAATAAAAATTATTATTTGTAGACTTATCCCTCCTGAAGAAGCGGTTTCAACCGCGAAACCGGTTGAGGAAATAATCTTAGACACTCCTCTCCACAAGAAACTCTACGGTTTTATCCGTTTTATGTTTGTGTTAAGTGTGGTGTATCTAATTTCTTTTAATATGTTTCATATGTATTAGTTTGTACATGTGTTTTGTAATTATTAAAGTTTATACTTTTATATACTTCTGTTCAACTCTATTTTATGATAAGTGCCAAGATAGTCCCAATCTCTACTAGTAGGCGTGCATGCGTGGTTAGGCAAGTGGCAGCAACTTCCTCCATGCCTCAACCCCTAAATTTCTTCTAAACTGTCCAATAGGGATGATGGCACTGATACCTGGATTCTATCATCAGTCTAATTGAGGCTACACTCATTCTTTATGACACACTGCAGAAGTCTCAGCTTCCTTGCATATACCACAAAGTAACCTTGCTAGATAGACGCAAGCAAAACAACTGCAGCCTACAAGACTCCGACCTCCTCATGTGGTGGGACTGTCCTAGAATCAGACCAGGTAAATCAGGAAGCTGACCTCCTCAATTACTGATAGGAATAAAAACGTTAACTCTATCACAGAAGCAGCAAAGGGTACACTTTTGTCAAGATAAATACATTTTATAAAATATAGGCGACTGGAAACAGTTTGTCTACTCTAGAGCATCCCTAACCTTAAAGTGGATGTAAACCCAATGTCATCCTTTCTAAACTACTGCCATAGGGGTTATCTATAAGGATATACATGCCTCCTGCATGTATCTTTATCTGTCAAATGTCTCTCCTCTGTCTGGTATGAGACTCGAAAAACTGCATATTCTGTGGGTGGGTCTGTTGTCTGGAGCTCAATGGGTGCAGTCGTGATGTCAGTAGGCTCCCCGCCCACCTCTACACTCCCCTTGTCAATATGCATTTTCTCCTGTGTATTTCTTACACTGAACTTCTGCTATGATCTCTAACATCCAGTGAAAAGACAGGAAAGTAACCACATGACTTCAGCATGCCAAATCATGCTGAGGTGTGGAACAGCCAATCCTTGCAGAGCTGCTGAAGAAAGGAGTGGGAGGGAATTAAAAAAACAATGCATGTCTTAGGCTAGTGCACGAGATATGTAAATCACCTGTCACTCACAGCAAGGGGGAGGATTTGACAAAGTTTTTCTCAGTTTGTCAAGATTTATCTCACTGAACAATAAAAGAGGATTGCTGGGGCGTGACCGGAAGCCGACCAGTATGGACGTGTGAGCCGTTAGCTCCCTCTCAGCCCACAGCTACAAGGCCTAATTTGGGGACCTAACTTCACCTGCACATGGGTGGTTCAAGGAGAACCCGATCCACTAAAGCCCAGGGATCATCCCAGCCTCCATCCAGCACATTGGCGAACACTCAGAGGTTATTTTACACCCCCTCCCATGCCGGCCGGCGGGATGGACAAAATGGCGCCGGCGGCCTCCTCCACCTTATCAACAAGGACTCAGTCACCAGGACGCCAGGCTCTAACCCATCCACAGAGCTCCACTGGACTGGACTTCACCCAGTCCGCAAGCCGCATCGAAGGGCATAGTGAGTCTCTCCCCCCATTCAGCCTCCCAGGAGGCGCTGTTCCAGTGAACACAGCCCGCTCCACTAGGCCTCACTGGAGCCTCCTGCACACACTGCACAGACGCATTTCCACGGCTGCTGCGGACGGCCTCGGATCCAGGCATGTCGGCAGCAGCCCCCGGCTCCCACACCTCCTCTGAGGACTCGGAGGACTTTTCCCCCCTGCCAGCTCCTCTGTACACGCAGGACACTGGGCTCCCTTCAGCAGACCTCCAGAGGCAACACATGCCACAGCAGACCTACTACCACGCCTCAGCTCCCCCTAAGGAACAAAGGCAATCTCACTCCAGGGGCTCTGACTTAGTAAGGGGGGATCAGGACAGTGCTGCTACATATGTCCATGCTGCTAGCCCCTTGCTTTCTACGATCGTGGGGGACACGCTGAGACGACCTCCTTTGCAATCACAGCCCTCAGTGGAGGATAGCACTTGGGGCCTACAGCCACGGTCTGCAGTCCAGGCTCAAACCGAGACTTTTCTGCCACATCAGCAAACTCCTGCTTTTCAATATGCCCCTCGCCAGAAGACACCGGACCCCCATAATCAACCGCCTCCCTCATGGCAAGATTATCTTCAAGCCATCCCGACCAAGGAGGATTTTAGGCAATTAATTGAAGATGTTAAATCTACTTGCCGAGCTGAAATCCAAGTATTACAAGCTAATTTTAAACACCTGGCTGACAGGGTGGAAATGGCGGAGGAAGAAATCCAGGAAACCAAACTAGAAGTGCATCGTACCCAATTGCAAGGCGCAGATCATCGTATGCTGTTGAGGGATATGCCAAGCCATGTAGAAGACTTAGATAATAGGGGGAGCAGGAACAACATCCGAATCAGAGGTTTACCTGAATTGGAAGGTCCAGAGGACTTACACACCATCCTGCAAACCCTATTTAATGACCTCCTGGGAGATCCCCCAAATAAACCCATAGACATGGACAGGGCTCATCGTGCTTTGCGTCCTAAGGGACCGGTCTCTAAACCACGAGATGTAATTTGCAAAGTCAACTCATACCCGCTAAAAGAGGACATCATATGAAAAGCTCGATCCATTCGGAAGGTGGTCTTTGCCAATACACAAATCCAACTTTATCCAGAGCTTTCATGGATTACCTTACAGAAGCGTAGGCTCCTGCAACCCCTTCTCTTGCTGCAAAAAAAAGATATTATCTACCGATGGGGCTTCCCTTTCAGCCTAACAGCACGGAGAGATGGACAGTCAACTGTTCTACGTTACCCAGAAGATTTGGAGGCCTTTTGTGATACCTTGGAGCTCCCTGTCCCCCGGCTCCAGGACTGGGACTTGCTTGCCACCCCACCCCCTCCTCCATCAGTCTGGCAGAGGGTCCCTCTGACCAAGCGTTCTCGGGGTCAAGGCTCCCCCCATAAGACTGCTAAGTCTAAAAAGGACTGTAGAGAACAAGTTCTCAGTACTTGACTCTCTCAGCCGCAAAAAGCACATACCTTAAGCTGATCTCTTTGGCCCACCCCTTAACATATGTCCATGCTCCTCTAGGCCCCCCACTGTTATTTTTCTCAGCAAAACATAATGGGCACTTCTGATTGAAGATCTGAGAGTGGTTGTTCTTCCGCTCACCGGACCCCCCTGTAATTTACTCCCTAGAGTTCCCCTAAAGTTTTATTGTCTCTAGAGTACTCTCACTTTATTTCCTTACGTCCTCCTGGCCTGTTGTTTTCACTTCTGGCCGGTTGGACCTACTGGAACTTAGTTAATCCTGCGTTTTGCAGGACATGCAGAATTTGTATGCAATGTCTATTGTGATTATTGTGCACATTATTGACTTTTTTTTTTCTTTTCTCTTCCTGCCTCTACTTTCCCCTTCTTTACCCTTCCCCTGGCTGGACTCCTGATCCTGATAATCATCCGCATGGCCCCTCGGCTCTCTGCATCATCCTCCCTTTGGCACCATGGCACTCCGGCGTCTGGATCAGCTAAGTATCTTTTTTTTTTTCCATATACCCATCACCATGACTAAGGTAATGTCATTAAACGTCCACAGGTTGAACTCCAACAGGAAGAGACATCTGGCGCTCACTGAGTTTAGGCATTCTGGGGCAGACATTATTATGATTCAGGAGACTCACTTTAACAAAGAGGACTCCTTCGCATTCGCCTCCAGACGTTACCCTCAAATCTATCAGGCATTTAACCCCCGTAAACACGCAGGAGTGGCTATCCTTTTCAAGCGTGGTTCGCCTTTTCAATGTTTTGAGTCCTATATTGACCCTAGGGGACACTACATTATATTACGCGGCAAGTGGCAGACTCAGATGGTCACCTTATGCACCATCTATGCCCCAAATTCCCATCAGATTAACTTTCCCACCAAGGTATTTGCACACCTGTTTCGAACGCCCGACGAATTCCTGATAGTTGGAGGGGATCTTAATCTGTCCCATTCGTCGGTGTACGACCGCCACGTGGTAAACCCCCAAAACTGAGACCAGGGCCTCTAGAGAATCTAAACTTTTTCGACAGATCACTAGAAGATGTGCCTTGTTCGATCCCTGGTGGGCTCTCCATCCCGGGGGAAAGACAATACACGTTCTATTCTGCACCCCATCATATGCACTCATGTATTGATTATCTTTTTGTCAACAATGCCACTTTACGGGTTGTGGATGATGCGCGGATCCATCCGATCTCCTGGTCGGATCATGCCCCTATTTTCATGTCATTAAAGTTGGGCACCCCTAATTGTAGGCCCTGCCATTGGCAACTTAACACTTTTCTCCTACAACATCCTCAGTCTAAGATGGAGCTAGACACAACATTGCAGTATTATTTCCTTGAGAATGCAACCCCTGAGGTTTCCCCCTCTGTTCTTTGGGAGGCCCATAAGGCAGTCCTTAGAGGCCGGTGCATAGCGCTTGCCTCGGCCATGAAGAAGGACGCAATGGCCACTAAGCTGCAGGTCGAGAGGGAACTGAGGGCCTTGGAGCAGAATTTACAAGTCTCCCCATCAGTACCCCTCCTTGAAAAAATTGTCTGCTTACGCATGACTCTCAAAGACTTGGCTATTGGTCGGGTGGAAAAAGCTTTATGGAGGCTGAAACAGCTCTATTATGATAAGGGTAACAAGGCCCACTCCCTCTTGGCTCGCAAGCTGGCCGAACGTTCAAACGTATCTACACCTCATCACATTAAAAAAAAAGAGGGCTGCCTGATTTCCCATCCCCATGATATAGCCCAAACCTTTGCGGAATTTTATACCACACTATATAATGACCTAGAGATTCCTCATGGCGCTCCTTCCTCGGAACTAACTGACCGACTGACTCAATACCTGGAACGTAGGGGGATTCCCCGGTTCCAGGCCTCAGACCTTTTTTTCTCTCAATGCAAATATATCCGAGGAGGAAATTGTTCTTACCATTAAATCCTTGCCCACTCGTAAATCCCCAGGCCCTGAAGGACTTCCCTATGAATACTACAAATCCTTTCTCCCTATTTTCTTGCCGCACATGTGTAAACTTTTTAATGCTTTCCTCCAACAAACACCTATACCCTCTGATATGCAGAGGTCCTTTCTTACATTAATTCCAAAACCCGACAAAGACCCTACCCTTTGTGCTAGTTATAGACCAATTGCACTTCTAAATTCCGACCTTAAAATTTTTACAAAGCTTCTATCTATTTGCCTAAATGCGATATTGCCATCCCTGATCCATAAAGATCAGGTGGGATTTGATAGATGTGGCGGATAGGGAAGGCCAGGCGACCCTGGTCTTGGGACTGGATGCAGAAAAGGCGTTTAATCACCTTGGCTGGCCTTTCCTGTTCGCCACGTTAAGATACATGGACTTTTAAAGGAGCCTTTCTGTGGGCTATTCAACATTTATACACTAACCCCATGTCCCAGGTCAAGACCCCTTTTGCTCTGTCCCCCACTTTGTCGACAGTGGATGGAACCCGTCAGGGATGCCCGCTCTCTCCTTTATTGTTCGCACTGTGTGTTGAGCCCCTGGCAGCGTCCATCCGTGGAAACCCAAATATTCGGGGTGTTTCGGTCCGGGGGAGAGAGTTTAAATTAGCATTGTTTGCGGATGATGTCATCCTTACCTTCACTCAACCTAGGATATAACTACCCAACTTACATGTCGAACTGGATACCTACAAATCCCTCTCTGGATGCAAAATGAATGCAACCAAATCAGAAGCACTCTCAATTAATTTCTCGGCTGCAGAAATACAACATCTCCAGCAGTGTTTTCCCTATCACTGGAGGACCTCAGCCCTGAAATACTTGGGGGTCCAAATTACAAAGTCCTACACATCTCTATTTCAAGCAAATTTCCCTCCCCTTTTCCCATCAAGGGATCTCTTACAAAAATGGAAAACCCACTATAGTTCCCTTCTGGGCAGGGTGGCGTCTGTGAAGATGACCATTCTCCCCAAACTTTTGTACCTGTTCCAGACATTGCCCATCCCAGTCCCCTATGGATAATTGCAGAAAGTTCAGGTGGAGCTGGTGCGCTTTGTCTGGAACCACAAGAGACACAGGATACCCCGCTCAGTGCTAGTAGCATCTTGAACGGATGGGGGGTTGGCATTTCCCGACCTGGTGAAGTACTACCAAGCGTCTCAACTGAGGGCCATTACTTCCTGGTTCCCTCAAAGGGCGTATAATAAATTGAGAAGATTTGGCTAGCCCCCATACACCCAAACAGCCTGCTCTGGAGCGCGAACGTGAGGGTGAACCCGGAGAGACTCCTGGGATCAATGACCCTACTTAGATCGCTCTGGCGTAGACCTTCTCAGGCCTATGGGCTCTGCTCAGAGAGGTCACTCCTCACATCCTTTCCTTATAACCCCGACCTGCCTGCTGGCCTTATGCGCCAGATGTCTCTCCCTTCGGCGACACGGAACCTTTTTCATATTGGCCACCTGGTCGACCCCAGGTCACGTAGAATGCTATCGTTTACCCAATTACAGACAAAATATGACTTGCCTCGCCAGGTGTTCTATGGGTATCTGCAGATATGTCACTACGCCCAGACTATTGCCCCGAATCTCCAATTTTCGGTGCCATCCCCCTTCGAGAGCATAATCTTAGAAGGAACAGCACACCGATGCAAGTCCCTCTGACTCCAAATTTTTTTTAATTAGGGGTTTCTCCTCTGAGGATTCCCAAATCCTCTAAAAAATTGCTAAGACATATTTTAACAGCTGCTCGATGCCTGGTTGCCCTCCACTGGAAACGGCACTCCCCCCCCCCTCCCTGGAAGATCTTTACGCTAGAATAAAGGATGTAGAGCTTATGGAAAAGATGACAGCTAGACTAGAAGATAGGCTGGAAATGCACAATAGGATCTTGGAGGAGTGGCACCGTCATGAGGATCCACCTTGAGCCGAGGGTCGAGCCTCTATTCCTATCCCCCCTACCCTCCCTTCCTACCTTTCCCTTACTCTTACACCTCTCTGTACTTTCTAACCTGTTTTTCTTGTTTCTTCTTATCCTTGTTTCCTTGTTTATCTCTGACTATGTAATAGCCTGTAGCAGATGTAGTCTGAGAATTGACGTATTAAGCAGTAGGCCAGATATGACTATGCATTACTCAGTGCTATGTATGGACACAATGTATGCATAGGCTAACATGTTGCTCTTATGTTGACTTTTGTACATTACAGTGAACAGGCTATGTTCATTTGCTGCTTGATAAACTTAATAAAATAATATGTTATTTGATAAAAAAAAAAAAGAGGATTGCTCAGAGCTGGATTAACTCTTTGTGGCAAGACTGGGCTCAAATGATAGGAAATCTTATATTCTACATTATGACATAAAAAAAAAAAAAAAAAAATTCAGGTTTACATCCACTTTAAGGATAATGAATCATTTGGTGCACCGCTTCACTCTGAACTAGGTGAATTATTAGTAAGTAGGAACAGCGAAATGTCTCCTCTCCTATTCAGTCCTATGCCCATACAGTTAGAACACACTGAGGAAATACACATTTAACCCCTTGATCACCCCCTAGTGTTAACCCCTTCCCTACCAGTGTCATTTACACAGTAATCAGTGCATTTTTATAGCACTGATCCCTGTATAAATGTCAATGGTCCCAAAAATGTGTCAAAAGTGTCCGATCTGTCCGCCGCAATGTCGCAATACCGTTAAAAATTGCAGATCACCACCATTACTAGTAATAAAATAATAATAAAAATGCCACACTATAACTTTTTTACAAACCAATCAATATATGCTTATTGCGATTTTTTTTTTTCTTACCAAAAATATGTAGAATATATATTGGTCTAAAATGATGAAGAAATTTGTTTTTTAAAAACATTTTTGGGGATTTTTATTATAGCAAAACGTAAAAACGTGTTTTTTTTCAAAATTGTTGCTCCATTTTTGTGTATAGCGCAAAAAATCAAAACCACAGAGGTGATCAAATAGCATCAAAAGAAAGCTCGTTTGGGTACAGTATTGCATGACTGTGCAATTTCCAGTTAAAGCGATGCAGTGCCAAATTGTAAAAAGCGCTCTGGTCAGTAAGGGGATAAAACCTTCCGGGGATGAAGTGGTTAACAGGAAACAGAGCTTATATAGTGAAATCTCAGGGTTTTGCAATCTCTCTGACTGTTTTGATGTTGAATTTTCAACACAGTGGTGTTCTGTCAGATTAGCAAACCTGTGAGATCAGCAGGCTTGCTGCTACTTTTAAAATTCAACATCCAAACAGCAAGACAGATTTAAAAATACTGTATTTCACTATATAAGCTCAGTTTACTGTTAAAAATAAGGGTGTAATGCAAGACTCTGGTGGGTGTAGCAATATATCCGCTTGCCATCTTCTCACTGTAGCCTTACAGTGGATGAAAGCGGGGTGTAGCAAGATGGCCGCAACAGAATGTCACTTCCGTTACAAAATCTGACAGGTTGCCTAATCTGACGAAACACAGTCAAGAAAATTGCATGATTCCTCCGTCAACACAGTCAGTGTTGATGGGGGGGATCCCTCCCACAGAGCTATTGTGTTCTCTTGGCAGGGGGCATGGTGAGCCATCCTTACCAGGAAAACGCACAGAAAAATCAGACATGCTGATTGTACCCAAGTGTACATTCAATTGGATCGACTTTGAAAAACCCCAAATGTAATACTTCTAAGGTCAAGGTTTTATGAATTAGCAAATAAATAAATACATTACTTTAGAATTAAGTCAAAAGAAGCATTATAGTATAACCAAATTCAAACCTTTTTTTTAGATTCAGATAAGGTAGTGAGGAGTTGAGCTGCGTGGAGCTGACCAAGCAAGACATGCTTGCTTAACGTTCCATGTTCCCTGGAGAAATCATGCAGCCAAACAGCAGCGAGACCCAATCTGCTCTTGGGACTCTGCCACCTCCGCACACTCCCAGGAGTACACATCGGCCACAATGGTATATGGATCAAAAAACAGGAAATCCCCCAAAGAGGGTTTTTTTTAACAGCCAGCAATGATCAAAAGGTACAAAGTCGGATAGCGTACTAAAATAATTTTTATTATTACAAAATATCAAAAAATTGCAACTGACATGTATAGTCAGAACATGAACTGTGGTACAGAAGCAATGGGTTAAAAACGACACCAATGGCATAAAATGATACACAGTATGTTACACCATATGCGGCAGTAATACAATAGTACAAAGGTCTTGTGTGTAAGATCCTGATGCGTTTCGACCCCAATGGGTCTTCTTCAGATTATATATATATAACAACTGTAAAGGTGCAAACATATGTTAGAATACTTCTAGGAAAAAAGGAGAAAAGTCTATAAACAAATCTATTTGTATATATCATTACCGGTCACATTGTAATCAGAGGTTTCAAATAGCCTTGATGTAGAGAAAATTCCTTATTGCTCTATCCTAAGGTTTCCCAGCGGTCGGCCCGGTCAGCAGAGGAGCAAATTGCGCGCGCATGCCTTACGAGGAGTCTCACACCGAATAATCCCCAAACCGGGGGGCGGGGGGCAACAGAGAAGGAAGAGTATGAGCGGCACCTAAGGTGGAATGTCGTAGTATAATATGCCAAATGGACAACTCCGGGCAATGTTTGTAAACTTAAAAGAATTTACCTATATATTTATAAGGAATTATGTGGTGGCTAAGTATACATAAGTATTGATAAGTGTTGCATATGACTGGTCCATGTATAAGAACCAAAGAAGAAAAGAGAAAGAAAAAGGAGAAAGAATAAGAAAAAGGAACCAGGTGGAACAAGGGAAGGAAAGAAGGGGTGGGAGAAAAGGGGAGGGGGGGAGGGGAGGGGGGGAGAGGAGGGGGGGGAGTGAACGGGAACGGACTGGTGAGGTGGGAGTGAGACAGGAAAGAAAAGAAAAAGCAAGGACCAATTTCAATAGCAAACACTCAACTTATGAAAATGTGACAAATTGTAACGAATTATCCTAAATATGGTATAATGGTGGCTCTAAACAGAAGATAAAGACCAAAACAATCTGGGACATCCTGATCAGGGCCTCCTACAAGATGTGACCATTCCATCTTCCCAGCCAGCAATGGCGCTCACTCCCAAACTAACCCGGTCAGTGGCTGCTACTGATAGGGAGTTAGACACAGAATTTGAGGTAACCTACTTAGCCCTCCAATTTCAGAACTCACAACCTGCTGCAGTTTGATGCAGATGCTAGCAAAAACCCTGAAGCACACCTCTGATACTATTAAAACCTGTGAAATCAGGGATCTGGGCTGGCACATCTCAGAACTTGAACAAAGGGCTGATAAGATAGTGATTCTCACTAATTACCATTTGAAGAAGTTATAGAAGCATTGCGTGAAGAAACTCTTACTCTTCAGTAACAGACTTTGAGAATGGGGCCAGACACTTTAACCTGCGCATACGTGGCATATCCGAGAGTAACAGATTTGCAGTCCACTATTACAGCGCTCTTCCAGGAACTGGTGGTATCAATACCAATTGAGCACCTTAAAATGGACAGAATCCACTGAACCCTGACCCCCCGCTCAGAAGTCGCACCCCCCACGACATCGTCATGAATAGGGATGAGCCGAACACCCCCCTGTTCGGTTCGCACCAGAACATGCGAACAGGAAAAAAGTTCGTTCGAACACGCGAACACCGTTAAAGTCTATAGGACACGAACATGAATAATCAAAAGTGCTAATTTTAAAGGCTAATATGCAAGTTATTGTCATAAAAAGTGTTTGGGGACCTGGGTCCTGCCCCAGGGGACATGGATCAATGCAAAAAAAAGTTTTAAAAACGGCCGTTTTTTCAGGAGCAGTGATTTTAATAATGCTTAAAGTCAAACAATAAAAGTGTAATATCCCTTTAAATTTCGTACCTGGGGGGTGTCTATAGTATGCCTGTAAAGGGGCGCATGTTTCCTGTGTTTAGAACAGTCTGACAGCAAAATGACATTTTGAAGGAAAAAACTCATTTAAAACTACCCGCGGCTATTGCATTGCCAACAATACACGTAGAAGTTCATTGATAAAAACGGCATGGGAATTCCCCAAAGGGGAACCCCGAACCAAAATTAAAAAAAAAATGACGTGGGAGTCCCCCTAAATTCCATACCAGACCCTTCAGGTCTGGTATGGATTTTAAGGGGAACCCCGCGCCAAAAATCCATACCAGACCCTTATCCGAGCACGCAACCTGGCAGGCCGCAGGAAAAGAGGGGGGGACGAGAGTGCGCCCCCCCCTCCTGAACCGTACCAGGCCACATGCCCTCAACATTGGGAGGGTGCTTTGGGGTAGCCCCCCAAAACACCTTGTCCCCATGTTGATGAGGACAAGGGCCTCATCCCCACAACCCTGGCCGGTGGTTGTGGGGGTCTGCGGGCGGGGGGCTTATCGGAATCTGGAAGCCCCCTTTAACAACGGGACCCCCAGATCCCGGCCCCCCCCTGTGTGAAATGGTAAGGGGGTACAAAAGTACCCCTACCATTTCACTAAAAAACTGTCAAAATGTTAAAAATGACAAGAGACAGTTTTTGACAATTCCTTTATTTAAATACTTCTTCTTTCTTCTATCTTCCTTCATCTTCTGGTTCTTCTGGTTCTTCTGGCCCTTCTGGTTCTTCCTCCAGCGTTCTCGTCCAGCATCTCCTCCGCGGCGTCTTCTATCTTCTTCTCCTCGGGCCGCTCCACACCCATGGCATGGGGGGGAGGCTCCCGCTCTTCTCTTCATCTTCTTCATCTTCTTCTCTTCTTCTTTTATTCTCTTCTTCTCTTCTTCATTTTCTTCTCCGGGCCGCTCCGCATCCATGCTGGCATGGAGGGAGGCTCCCGCTGTGTGACGGCGCTCCTCGTCTGACAGTTCTTAAATAACGGGGGGCGGGGGCCACCCGGTGACCCCGCCCCCCTCTGACGCACGGGACATGACGGGACTTCCCTGTGGCATTCCCCGTGACGTCACAGGGAAGTCCCGTCAAGTCACCGTGCGTCAGAGGGGGGCGGGGTCACCGGGTGGTCCCGCCCCCCGTTATTTAAGAACTGTCAGACGAGGAGCGCCGTCACACAGCGGGAGCCTCCCTCCATGCCAGCATGGATGCGGAGCGGCCCGGAGAAGAAAATGAAGAAGAGAAGAAGAGAATAAAAGAAGAAGAGAAGAAGATGAAGAAGATGAAGAGAAGAGCGGGAGCCTCCCCCCCATGCCATGGGTGCGGAGCGGCCCGAGGAGAAGAAGATAGAAGACGCCGCGGAGG
Source organism: Lithobates clamitans (assembly GCA_037952925.1). Lineage (NCBI taxonomy): Eukaryota > Metazoa > Chordata > Amphibia > Anura > Ranidae > Lithobates > Lithobates clamitans. The sequence continues at coordinate 2,740,292 of JBBGZY010000441.1, forward strand.
AGATGCTGGACGAGAACGCTGGAGGAAGAACCAGAAGGGCCAGAAGAACCAGAAGATGAAGGAAGATAGAAGAAAGAAGAAGTATTTAAATAAAGGAATTGTCAAAAACTGTCTCTTGTCATTTTTAACATTTTTGACAGTTTTTTAGTGAAATGGTAGGGGTACTTTTGTACCCCCTTACCATTTCACACGGGGGGGGCGGGATCTGGGGGTCCCGTTGTTAAAGGGGGCTTCCAGATTCCGATAAGCCCCCCGCCCACAGACCCCCACAACCACCGGCCAGGGTTGTGGGGATGAGGACCTTGTCCTCGTCAACATGGGGATAAGGTGTTTTGGGGGGCTACCCCAAAGCACCCTCCCAATGTTGAGGGCATGTGGCCTGGTACGGTTCAGGAGGGGGGGGCTGCACTCTCGTCCCCCCCTCTTTTTCTGCGGCCTGCCAGGTTGCGTGCTCGGATAAGGGTCTGGTATGGAATTTAGGGGGACTCCCACGTCTTTTTTTTTTAAATTTTGGTTAGGGGTTCCCCTTTGGGGAATTCCCATGCCGTTTTTATCAATGAACTTCTATGTGTATTGTCGGTAGTTTTAAATGAGTTTTTTCCTTCAAAATGTCATTTTGCTGTCAGACTGTTCTAAACACAGGAAACATGCGCCCCTTTACAGGCATACTATAGACACCCCCCAGGTACGAAATTTAAAGGGATATTACACTTTTATTGTTTGACTTTAAGCATTATTAAAATCACTGCTCCTGAAAAAACTGCCGTTTTTAAAACTTTTTTTTGCATTGATCCATGTCCCCTGGGGCAGGACCTGGGTCCCCAAACACTTTTTATGACAATAACTTGCATATTAGCCTTTAAAATTAGCACTTTTGATTTCTCCCATAGACTTTTAAAGGGTGTTCCGCGGCATTCGAATTTGCCGCGAACACCCCAAATTGTTCGCTGTTCGGCGAACTTGCGAACAGCCAATGTTCGAGTCGAACATGAGTTCGACTCGAACTCGAAGCTCATCCCTAGTCATGAAGCTACACTACTTTCACACTAAAGAACAATTATTTACAACATCGTGCCACAAGGAGTCACTAGTGTTGCAAGGCTATCACTACCAGATCTTTCTTGACCTCAAGTGACCCTGGCAAAACGGAAAGATTTTAAAGCCTCATCTGCAAATCCTACAACAGCATCGCATCACCTATCATTTGGGCTTCCCCTACTCCATCCACTTTTCCTACAATGGATCCTCCAACCTATGCAAGTCAGCTGAAGACCCTTAAGCTACACTCCAGGACTTTTACCTGGCACCTCACAACAATGTTACTGAGGGCTCCCATCACTGTTCTGCATCCCGCTCCCAGAGGAAGCTTGAGGCCTCCCCTGGAACAAAGACCTCCTCAAACACCCACAAACGAGGTCGTTCTATCTCACCTGTTCCAACCCATGAAGATTCCTTGGGCTGAAAGCTTCTTCTCAGGAGTATAAAACTCCTCATCTCTTCACTCTCGCTCTCCTCGCAAATCCTCCTTGGACTTCCATGTCACTGTAACCATACCCTGCTTTCTTAGGTATTTTTGTAGTATCCATCCACATGTGCTCATAGGGCATTACTCTTATTATGTATGTATTTGCTCATTCTCCCCTACCTTCCCACCTCCTCCCCCCCTTTCCCCCCTCCTTTTCTCCCCTCCCTTTTCCCTTACCTCCCCTTCTCTCCCCTTCCTTCAACCCTTCCTCCCACCCTTCCTCTTCCCCCTCCCTCCCTTCCCTCAATCAGCGTTACCATATACCCTTATATTTAAATTCCTTATATGGCCTGTACCCTTGCCCCTGTGAGCCTGTGAGCCCATGCACCTCTTTACTACTCTGTTCTACTTCTCCCCCCTCTTGTACCAAAGCATTTCATTCATTTGCATTGACCAAAGCACATGTGGTTTGCCTACAGAAGACACATTTTATGGCTCAGTCCACACCTACATGTTTTGCCCACCAATATCCACAAGCATTTGCAGCCTTGGCTTCCTCCAAAAAGGGGGGCGTACTTATCGCATTCCATCAAACAACCCCCTTCACACTCCTGGTGGAGATCAGAGACCAAGAAGGTTGTTACCTCATTTTAACCGGGCATTTTCTAGAGAATGAAGTTAAAGTCATCTCTTACTATGCTTCCAATAAACACCCACTCTCTTTTATTTCCCATTAGCTAACTGTGATTGATTCCCATAAATGCGGCACTCTAATATGTGGTGATTCTAACTAAGTTTTATACCCGTTACTTGAAAAATCCCCAGTCTCATCCTCCCCCGAAGCTAGTCACCTCTCCTTTCAGCAACTCTTAAACTAATTCTTGCTCTTAGACTCCTGGAGGGAGCAAAATCCTGAAAGACACCAGTATACTTACTATTCATATCCACATAAGATCCTGTATAGATCATATCTTCCTTACCATTGGCTTGTCCCCTCTCCTCCTGGCCTCAACCATCGTCCCCTTTTCTTGGACAGATCATAGTGCTGTAATTACATCACTCTCATCTTTAATCCCTAGACCTACCCACGCGGCTTGGTACATCAATGTTAGTGTCTTGGTGAACCCAACTCATCGACTGAAACTGAAAACAGCCCTTAGGGACGACATAACCAACAATGCACCTACATATATTTCCCTACTGATGTTATGGGAAGCTCACAAACCAGTTATCAGGGGAGTCTGTAATAATCAATCTTCCTATCAACATCAGGAGACGCGCCTCCAACACAAACGTTTGGAGGAATCCTTCTATAAGGCCTCAGCAGCCTTCCAAACACAGCCCTCCGCCACGTCACCATAGGTCACGACACAAACTCTACAAGAAGTCAAACAAACCTGATACCTTTTTGGCCCTGGCACTCCATAGGGCTGAACACACCCATCAGACTGAAACTGTCCACTAACAGTTTCAGTCTGATGGGTGCTTTTATCAAAACAATATTTTTGCTAAAAATCCACTAAAATGATTAGCAGATAAATACACAGCACATTTTACAAAATGCCTACTAAATATAAAAGCTTAACCTGTATTGAGTTAATAAATAACAAATAATTGTAACTTTTAAATTGTCCCTTTTTGCAAAATGGTAGAAACTGAACAGACGCAAAAGTGTAAATATCCAAATTTCTCTGAAAATCTGAAGGTTTTCATTTTTCCCTTACAGCTTTCAGAATTTGTGAAAGACCCCCAAAACCATATATTTTCTGAAAGCATATGACCTCTATAATAAAAAGAAGGTGCTACTGATTTTTTTTAGACCCCACAGTATTTGCGCAAATGTTTATCAAACTAATATATTCGCCAAAAATACACTAAAACTATTATCAGCAGATAAAAACCCGGCTAATTTTACTAAATTCCTGCTAAATTCCCCAAAAAAAATATAAAAGCTTAACCTGTATGGAGTTAATACATAACAAATATTTGTAATTTTTACATTGAGCCTTTGTGCAAAAGGGTTACAATCAAACGTACGCAAAAATGTAAATATACAAATTTCTCAAAAAATCTGAAGGCTTTCATTTTTCCCTTACAGTATTTAGTATTTGTAAAAGACCCCCACCCAATCCATATATTTGCTGATAGCATAGAACCAGTAGAATAAAAAGAAGGTGCTATTGATTTTTAAGGCCCCACGATATTTGCAAAAATGTTTACCAAATCAATAAAAAATACTCTAAAATCATTATTAGCAGATACAAACACAGCAAATTTTACTAAATTCCTTCTAAATATAAAAGCTTAACCTGTATTGAGTAAAATAAATGAGATAAATAACAAATATTTGTAAATTTTAAATTGTGCCTTTTTGAGAAATAGTGAAAATCGGAGGTATGCAAAAGTTTCTTAGAAAATCTGGAGGTTTTCCTTTTTTTTACTTACAGCTTGCAGGATTTGTAAAAGACCCCCAAACCATACATTTTCTGAAAACACATGACCAGTGGAATAAAGGTGCTACTGATTTTTAAGGCAGCGCAATATTTGCGCAAATGTTTATCAAACCAATATTTTCGCTAAAAATACACTAAAATCATTAATAATGCACATTATCTATAACTTACAAATTCCTGCTAAATTGCTACTAAAGCCTCGTTCACATGTGGCATACTAAAGTACACGCCCATGAGGGACCATGTTTACCCGCACAGGTGTATCCCTGTACAGGCAGTCCCATTTATGTCAATGGGGATGCAACGGTTGCACAGGCATAGCTGCTGTTCCCAATCTGACATCCATGTGAGTGTGGGTACATGACCCCAGACAGTGTGAGCTCAGGGACATGTATGCAGACCTACATCGAAGTAAAATTGGAAGCAACGGCTCTGTCGTGCAGTTGCTACATCTCAAATGACATCAATGGGACTGCATGCACAGAGATGCATGGAACACCTGTGCATCCCTGTAAAGGTACGCTGTGTATGCCCTGTGTTAACAAGGCCTTAGGCCCCTTTCATACAAGCACAGCGATCAAAACTGCATGTTCGTTTTTTAGGTTGGCCCAATTGGACCACCTACTATTCTCTATGGAGAGGCTGATGTAAATGGACATGTGTCTGTTTACACCCACCTGCATCCGATCCATTCCAGAGGGATGGGGATCCCATTCCCCATCCATCTTGCAGATCGGATAGTAACCGATGGAACTGGACATCCAACCGCCCCATATAGAACAGCGGCAGTAGCGGCTGGTGCTCCAAATTTTTTTGGGGCGCAAACAAACTGAAAAATACTGAAAAAAACCCCATCAAATGAAGCCACTTGTGCCAATCAAATGCCGCCACTTGTGCCCATCAAATGCTGCCACTGTGACCCCGCCTACTGTCTGCCAGCACTTACCCCATCTTAGTGGCGGGTCAGGCAGCAGGTGACGGCGGCGAGCTGTGGGACAGCTCCTGTGTCCTCCATGCTTCCCCCTCCTCTCTTCTTCCTTTTCTGCTAGGCATCCAATCGGGGTGTCTATGCCTTCAGCCAATCAGGTGATGGGTATTACACCTGCGCTACCTGATTGGCAGGGAGGTAGTTCAGTGTTAGAAAAGCAAATATTCATTTGCTTTTCTATCATATCTGGGTGGACTGCAAGCACAATGCTCTGCGCTCCAAGCCCACCTTTTTTGAAGCCTATTAGAGCCTATGGCTTTAATTAGGTGCTTCAAAAAAACCCCGCCGCTGGAATTCAGGTGCCCCACATCGAAAAAGGGGCCGGACGCCTGAATAGTGGGTGCCAGCAGCAGCTATGGATAGATCCATGAATTTATCCATTAGTCATAGAGGGGTACCTGGAGAGAGGGGGCGGCACCTGTGCGCCTTAATGGACGGGCCACACCTGAACAACGGGCTGTTTTTGTGTCCACTCTGCATCAGTGGAGTAGACGCGGACCTGTCATCCGCCTGCTCAGCAGGGATCAGCAGACAGATCCCCTGCTGAGAAGACCAATCTGCTTTACAGAGTCCATTCCATGAGAAAGCAGTCTTATCAGGAGCGGCCGGTACATTAGGGGCTCTGGGACACCAACCCCCTGCAGGGTATTGGACTCATACATTTGTATGAGTTGGGTTTTTTTAAGCCACATGATTAGAGCCTGAGGCTCTAATTGGTTTGAAAAAGGTTGGTTTTGGAGCGCAGAGCATTGCACCCCAAACCCACCCACTTGTGACAATAGCGAATTAATATTCGCTATTGTCTTCCGGCTTCTCCCCAAGAAGCCGAGGAGGGGTGAGTGTGGGGGAAGATGTCACCGTGGAGAGGTGAGTGCAGGGGGAGACCGTCACCATGGAGGGGTGAGTGTGGGAGGGGGAGGTATGGCCAAAAAATTTTTAACTCTCTACTCTGTACAAAATGAAAAAGTGAGCATTTTCTCTGTATTGTGTGTAAACCTGTGTATTGTGTGTACCTCTGTATTGTGTGTGTGTGTGTGTGTGTGTGTGTACCTCTGTATTGTGTGTGTGTGTGTGTGTGTACCTGTGTATTGTGAGTACCTATGTATTGTGAGTGCATGTGGGTAGTGAGTACACATGGACTGCGAATACACGTGGACTTTGAGTGCACATGGGCTGCGAGTGCACGTGGACTGCGAGTACACATGGGCTGCAAGTGCACGTGGACTGCGACTACATGTGGGCTAGGAGTGCATGTGGGCTGGGAGCACACGTGGACTGCGAGTACATGTGGGCTGCGAGTGCACATGGGCTGCGAGTGCACATGGGCTGCAAGTGCACGTAGACTGCGAGTACACGTGGGCTATGAGTACCTGTGTATTGTTAAGTAGTAGTGTCAGGAAGATAGATTTTAGTTCATTTGGACAGGGTATAATCCCCAATCCTCATTAAATTAGTAGGTATGATGACTGGCGGGTGTGGAGATGCGACTCGGTGTACATCTTGCGGCATGGATGTGTTCCTTGATCATCAAATCGAGGGCGAATATTGCTGTGCAAATGTAAGCACATTGTTATTTCCTATGCCGTAGTCTGAACAACACTTTTTGTTCAGACTACGGCATGGGAAGTAAAGAAAAACATTCCTAATGAGACACAGATGGCAAAAAAAAGTTTTAATCCTCCTTTTAATGAAAAAGTGAGCATTTTCTGTGTATTGTGTGCGTACCTGTGTATTGTGTGTACTTCTGTATTGTGTGTACCTGTGTTGTCAAGTAATTGCCAGACCATTGTTCCTAATTTTTACTGACAGTCTACTGACTGGAATGATACCAGTGGATTGGAGAAAAGCCAATGTAGCACCAATATTTAAAAAGGGCCCAAAATACATCCCTGGGAATTACAGACCAGTTAGCCTAACATCAATAGTATGCAAGCTCTTGGAGGGGATGGTAAGGGACTATATACAAGATTTTAGTAATGAAAACGGTATCATTAGCAGTAATCAGCATGGATTCATGAAGAATCGTTCTTGCACAGAGATATACAATGTAATACTGACATATAATCACACATATAGGTTAGACTTGATGGACTTTTTTCAACCTCGCCTACTATGTAACTATGTAATCTGTGTATTGTGAGTGCACGTGGGCAGTGAGTACACATGGACTACAAGTGCACGTGGGCTGCAAGTGCACATGGGCTGCAGGTACACATGGACTACAAGTACACATGGGCTGCAAGTGCACGTGGGCTGTGAGTACCTGTGTATTGTATTGTTGAGTACCTGTGTAGTATTATATTGTTGAGTACCTAAGTGTTGTTGAGTATTAGTGTCAGAAAGATAGTTTTTAGTTAATTTGGACAGGATATAATCCCCAATCTTCATTAATTTAGTAGGTACGATGCCTGGCGGGTGTGGAGATGCGACTCGGTGTACATCTTTCGTTCCTTGATCATCTGATCGAGGGCGAATACTGGTGTGAAAAATGTAAGCACATTGTTATTTCCTATGCTGTAGTTTGAACAGAACTTTCTGTTCAGACTTTGGCATAGGAGTAAAGAAAAATCTTCCTAAAGAGACACAGATGGCAAAAAAAATGATCGTTTTAATCCTCCTCTACTCTATACAAAATGAAAAAGTGAGCATTTTCTGTGTATTGTGTGTGTGTACCTCCTGTATTAAGCGTACCTCTGTATTGTGCGTACCTCTGTATTGTGTGTACCTTTGTATTGTGAGTGCACGTGGGCAGTATGTGCACGTGGACTGCGAGTACACGTCGGCTGCGAGTGCACATAGACTGTATGTACATGTGGGCTGCGAGTCTGCATAGACTGTAAGTGTATGTGGGCTGCGAGTGCACATGGGCTGTAAGTGCACGTGGGCTGTAAGTGCACATAGACTGTGAGTGGACGTGGGTGGGGAGTAAAAGTGGGCTGTGAGTACAGTACCTGTGTATTTTATTGTTGCGTACCTGTTTATTGTTGAGTTTTAGTGTCAGGAAGCTAGTTTTTAGTTAATTTGTACATGATATAATTCCGAATCCTCATTTAATTAGTAGGTATGATGCCTGGCGGGCGTGGAGATGCGACTCGGTGTACATCATGCGGCATGTATGCGTTCCTTGATCATCTGATCGAGGGCAAATACTGCTGTGCAAAATGTAAGCACATTGTTTCCCTGGAAGCCCAGATTCTGAATCGAGGTAAGCAACTGTCAGTACTGAGAAGACCCTCCATATTAAAGGAGAGTTGGGAACGTACCCGGCAGGTGCCGGTAGGGGCCAGCCCAGAGGCGGGTGGAGACAAAGAGGTGCCGACACTAGAAAAGAGTAGATGGGTGACAGTCAGGAAGGGTGGAGGGGAAAGTGCCAGGGAGTCCAATCCTGGGATGCAACATCCCAATAAGTATGCCCTGTTGAGTGACATTGGTGAAACCAGTCAGGAACCAGCACTGCTGAAGCTGAGGGACTCCCCTAGCTACCAGGGCAAGAACTCCTCCAGTAAGAGTGGGGGGGAAGCAAAGGGAAAGAAAAGACAGATTCTGGTTGTAGGGGAATCAATTCTTAGAAGGACAGAGAGGGCAATCTGTGACAAAGACCTGAAGCATCGAACTGTATGCTGTCTACCGGGCGTTTGAGTTTGGCAAATCATGGATCTGGTGGACAGATTACTGGGAGGGGCTGGTGAAGACCCAGCTGTCATAGTGCAAGATGGCACCAATGACAAAATCAGAAGCAGCTGGAGTGTCCCAAAGAACTATTTTAGCGACTTAGGAACTACATTGAGGAAAAGGACCTCCAAGGTAGTATTCTCAGGAATACTACTGGTGCCTCGAGCCACAACAGAAAGGCAGAAGGAGATTAGGGAAGTAAACAAGTGGCTGAGGAGCTGGTGTAGTAAGGAGGGGTTTGGGTTCCTGGAGAACTGGGCCGACTTCTTAGTCGGTCACCAGTTCTATAGAAGGGACGGACTGCACCTAAATGAGGAGGGTGCAGATCTGCTGGGAGTGAAGATGGCCAAAAAGTTAGAGGGGCTTTTAAACTAGGCGATGGGGGGAAGGGTCCAGAGGTAGAGATAGTCAGCGTGGAACACATTCCAGAGGGTAGTATTGGGGGTATTAGTGGTAGGTTGACTAAAGCATATAAACCTGAGGTAAGTATAGTAACAAGTCCTATTTGCAACCTCCGTAACACCCAATAAGAAGACAGAATGCGACCAGTTTAAACTACATGGCATGTTTGCCAATGCCAGGTACCTGGCAGGCAAGATGGGAGAACTAGAGATACTGTTGTACAAGAAGGATTTCGATTTTGTGGGAATTTCAGAGGCTTGGTCCAATAGCTCTCATGATTGGATGGCAACCATTCAAGGGTATTCCCTTTATCGCAGGGTTAGAGAGGGTAAAAAAGGGGGAGGGGTTTGCCTGTATATCAAGAATGAGGTACAAGTAAATGTGAGAGATAACATCACTAGGGGAGGTGGAATCCTTATGGGTAGAGCTCCAAAGGGATGAAACTAAGGGGAAAGTAATACTGAGAGTATGCTATAGGCCCCCTAACCTGAGGGAGGAGGGGGAGACGGACCTCCTATCACAATTTGGATTAGCGGCAAGGATGGGAGGTGTCATCATAATGGGGGATTTTAATTATCCAGACATAGACTGGGCAAAAGGAACCGCGCATTCGTCTAAGGTTCCTAAATGTCTTGCAGGACAATTTCATGGGTCAGATGGTAGACGCACCAACTAGAAACAAAGCATTACTAGACCTACAGATTAAATGCAAAACAAAGCAAACAGAATATTGGCATGCATTAAAAAGGGGATCAACTCCAGAGATAAAACGATAATTCTCCCGCTCTATAAGACTCTGGTCTGGTCTGGCCTCACCTGGAGTATGCTGTCCAGTTCTGGGCACCAGTCCTCAGGAAGGATGTTCTGGAAATGGAGAAAGTACACAGAAGGGCAACAAAACTAATAAAGGGACTGGAGGGTATTAGTTATGAAGAAAGATTACAAGCACTGAACTTCTCTCTGGAGAAAAGACGCTTGAGAGGGGATATGATTTCAATTTACAAATACTATACTGGTGACCCCACTATAGGGATAAAACTTTTCAGCGGAAGTGAGTTTAAGCACTTCAGACCCGGAAGGATTTATCCCCTTCCTGACCAGAGCACTTTTTACAATTTGGCACTGCGTCGCTTTAACTGCTAATTGCGCGGTCATGCAATGCTGTACCCAAACAAAATTTGCGTCCTTTTCTTCCCATAAATAGAGCTTTCTTTTGATGGTATTTGATAACCTCTGCCATTTTTATTTTTTGCGCTATAAACGGAAAAAGACAAATTTTGAAAAAAAAACTATCTTTTCTACTTTTTGTTATAAAAAAAATACAATAAACTCAATTTTAGTCATACATTTAGTCCAAAATGTATTCAGCCATATGTCTTTGGTAAAAAAATGTCAATAAGCGTATATTTATTGGTTTGCGCAAACGTTATAGCGTCTACAAACTAGGGTACATTTTCTGGAATTTACACAGCTTTTAGTTTCTGACTGCCTATATCATTTCTTGAGGTGCTAAAATGGCAGGGCAGTACAAAATCCCCCTAAATGACCCCATTTTGGAAAGTAGACACCCCAAGGAAATTGCTGAGAGGAATGTTGAAAATTATTTTTTTTTGTCCCAAATGATTGAATAATGACAAAAAAAAAATTACAAAAAGTTGTCACTAAATGATATATTGCTCACACAGGCCATGGGCATATGTGGAATTGCACCCCAAAATACATTCTGCTGCTTCTCCTGAGTACAGGGATACCACATGTGTGGGACTTTTTGGAAGCCTAGCCGCGGGATTTCTAAGGGTGTAAATTTTTTATTTCACTCCTCACTACCTATCACAGTTTTGAAGGCCATAAAATGCCAGGACAGTTCAAACCCCCCCCAAATGACCCAATTTGGGAAAGTTGACACCCCAAGCTATTTGCTGAGAGGCATGTTAAGTCCATGGAATATTTTATATTTTGCCACAAGTTGCGGGAAAATTACAAACTTTTTTTTTTTTTTTTTCACAAAGTTAACACTAAATGATATATTGCTCAAACATGCCATGGGCATATGTGGAATTACACCCCAAAATGCATTCTGCTGCTTCTCCTGAGTATGGGGATACCATATGTGTGGGACTTTTTGGGAGCCTAGCTGCGTACAGGGCCCCGAAAACCAAGCACCGCCTTCAGGATTTCTAAAGGCGTACATTTTTGATTTCACTCCTCACTACCTATCACAGTTTCTAAGGCCATAAAATGCCAAGATGGCACAACCCCCCCCAAATGACCCGATTTTGGAAAGTAGACACCCCAAACTATTTGCTGAGAGGCATGGTGAGTATTTTGCAGCTCTCATTTGTTTTTGAAAATGAAGAAAGAAAAGAAAAATGTATTTTTTTTTTCTTTTTTCAATTTTCAAAACTTTGTGACAAAAAGTGAGGTCTGCAAAATACTCACTATATATCTCAGCAAATAGCTTGGGGTGTCTACTTTCCAAAATAGGGTCATTTGGGGGGGGGGGTTTGTGCTATCTGGGCATTCCATGGCCTCCGAAACTGTGATAGGCAGTGAGGAGTGAAATCAAAAATTTACACCCTTAGAAACTCTGAAGGCGGTGCTTGGTTTTTGGGGTCCCGTATGCGGCTAGGCTCCCAAAAAGTCCCACACATGTGGTATCCCTGTACTCAGAAGAAGCAACAGAATGTATTTTGGGGTGTAATTTCGCATATTCCCATGGTATGTTTGAGCAATATATCATTTAGTGACAACTTTGTGCAAAAAAAAAAAATTTGTCTTTTTCCCGCAACTTGTGTCACAATATAAAATATTCCATGGACTCGACATGCCTCTCAGCAAATAGCTTAGGGTGTCTACTTTCAAAAATGGGGTCATTTGGGGGGGTTTGAACTGTCCTGGCATTTTATGCACAACATTTAGAAGCTTATGTCACACATCGCCCACTCTTCTAACCACTTGAAGACAAAGCCCTTTCTGACACTATTTGTTTACATGAAAAAATATTTTTTTTGCAAGAAAATTACTTTGAACCCCCAAACATTATATATTTTTTTTAAAGCAAAGGCCCTACTGATTAAAATGGTGGGTGTTTCATTTTTTTTTCACACAGTATTTGCGCAGCGATTTTTCAAATGCATTTTTTGGGGAAAAAACACACTTTTTAAAATTTTAATGCACTAAAACACACTATATTGCCCAAATGTTTGATGAAATAAAAAAGATGTTCTTAGGCCGAGTACATGGATACCAAACATGACATACTTTAAAATTACGCACAAAAGTGCAGTGGCGACAAACTACATACATTTTTAAAAGCCTTTAAAAGCCTTTATAGGTTACCACTTTATATTTACAGAGGACTACTGCTAAAATTACTGCCCTCGATCTAACCTTCACGGTGATACCTCACATGCATGGTGCAATTGCTGTTTACATTTGACACCAGACCAACGCTTGCGTTTGCCTTTGCGTGAGAGCAGGGGGGAACAGGGGTGCTTTTTTTTTTTATTTATTTATTTATTTTTTTTGCTTTTTTATCTATTTTTAAACTGTTCCTTTCATATTTTTTTTTTATAATTTTTATTGTTATGTCAGGAAATGTAAATATACCCTATGATAGCAATAGGTAGTGACAGGTACTCTTCTTTGAAAAAAATGGGGTCTATTAAACCCTAGATCTCTCCTCTGCCCTCAAAGCATCTGACCACACCAATATCGGTGTGATAAAATGCTTTCCCAATTTCCCAATGGCGCTGATCTAAGTCGGCGAAATCTAAGTCATGAAATGCTCATAGCTTCCAGTTTCTTAGGCCATAGAGATGATTGGAGCCATTCTGGTCTCTGATCAGCTCTATGGTCAGCTGGCGGAATCACCGGCTGCATTCTTAGGTTCCCTGTTGGGACAGGAGAGCTAGAGAAAAACATGGAAGATGGTAGAAGGGGGGACATTCCCTCCCACTGCTTGTAAAAGCAGTCTAGAGGCTAGCTAGCTGCTAGGATTGCATTTACATGAAAGCCGACTGCTGGCTGAAAAGAATGATACCAAGATGATACCTAAACCTGCAGGCATCATTCTGGTATAACCACTTAAAGTCCAGTAACATACCAGTATGTTGCTGGTCCTTGTTGGGCATATATTGTAATCTTTTTTTTCATGCAGCCTGTGGGCTGAATGAAAAAAAGAGATTGATTGGTGGGTATGACCACCATTAGAATACCTCCCTTCATCCACCCACTTCTAATGATGGGCATACATGCACCATTTATATATGCCGAAGCATGGGGGCATCCGCCCCAAAAGTTAGGAGCAAATCGCTCCTCCGCCCCTGGTGCCCCCATGCTTCGGCATATATCACCTCCGCTGGAGTCACGGCTTTATATATCGTGGGAGAAAACGCTGTTGCTGTCAAGATAAATAAATCTGTGCTGCAGCTGAATGGTATACCTGAAAACAAAAAAAATGGTTAACAATAAAACACAGTAAACAGTAAAGTATAAAAAATTGCATACCTGAAAAGCAAACATGATAAAACATAATAACAATAAAACATTGCACAATAGAATACAGTAAAAAAGAGCAGAACAATAGAGAGAGAATAGATAGAGAACAATAAAAGACAACTATTTTTGTTTTTTTTATTTAATATATTTTTGTGTTTTTTTTACACTTTTTTTTTGTAACTGTAACCGGTTCCAGGTTCGGGTCTCTCAAAATGCGATGGCATCTTGGGAGACCCTGTGAAAGTGTGCCTAGACTGTGCAATGCTGTACCTTACGCTAATACACAACTAGTGTATGGTAGCGTTCAAAACATTCACCAATGCAAAGACCAGGATTGTCAGGACAGGAGGGACAATAATAGCGGGTGTCACACCTATATCCCTGTTTGCTGCACACACATCATCTTTTTTGGGGGGGTTCGTTGGGTAGGGGTACTCGGGAGGTCATAAAGAAAATGCCTCTCATGCAGCCGACTGCATTTGGTTGGGGATGTGAATGGGGGAAGTACGGGTGCTGCAGAAGTGGTGGGTTCCCAATTAGGATTGGTGAATGCAGCAGGAAGGGCACAATGGGCACGACGGGCCTGTGTTTGTCTTCTTCTTGGTGGCAGCGGGACACTACTTGTGTTTGCTACCTCACCAACTTGAACTGCACTTATGGGACTCGCCACGTCACCAAGTGTTACTGCAGTGCTGGTTTGGCTACGACCGGGTGTACTAGGCCGCTGGTGCTTGCCAGTTCACCAAAAAAACTGTTAGCGATCGCAGGGATCAGGCCTGACTCTAAAAATACTGCAGTTATGCGTTTAGTATTTTGTAAGTGACCGTGATCGATTGATACTGCATTTGGGTGGGCTGGGCTGGGCGGAGGGGCAAAACGCAGGTGCTAGCAGGTATCTGGGCTGATCCCGCTAACACTGCGTTTTTGGGAACCCTAAACTGCTGGGGACGCTAGTATAGATCTGATCGGATCAGATATTGATCCGTTCAGATACTATACCACTAAGGGAGGTGTATGCTGCCTGCGTGGTTGTTAGCAGTACTGGCACTAACCTGACGCTGCCTGGGGCGACACAGACCCTATCTGACCCTAAAACCTAAGTTATATCACCGGCGGGCGATCAGGGGGCTAAACCTTTATTCGGTAATAAACGGTGGGTGCCCTGACACTATAAAAAAAAAAAACTAACCAGTGTCACCCGTAACAGTTATACGGTGATCACTGGTGAAAGGGTCAACTAGGGGTCAATCAAGGGGTTAAAACCTTTATTAGGTAGTATATGGGGGTCCCTGACGCTATAAAAAGCTGACGGCGAACCTATATATTTACCTCCCTAACTAGTGTCACCAGTGACACTAATACAGCGATCAGAAAAATGATCGCTTAGTGACACTGGCAACGGGGGGTGATCAAGGGGTTAAAACTTTATTAGGGGGGTACCCTTGACCTAAAGGGGGCTAACCCTAACTGCTCTACCACTTCTAACTGTCACAAACTGACACCAATGCAGTAATCGAAAAAAAAAACTGCTTGGTGTCACTGTGACAGGGGGGGTGATTGGGGGGTGATCAGGGGGTGATGGGGGTGTAAAGAATGCCTGGCGTGTTCTACTGTGTGTGTATGTGTTGTGCACTCACTCGGATGTCTTCTCTCCATGGCGCCGGAACAGAAAATACCGAGCCGAGGAGCGATGACATCACTTCCTCTGCCGCTGTTTATTATACAGCGGCAGAGGAAGATTTTCATTTGTGGGGAGCGATCGCGAGGGGGTGGCCACGAATGAGTGGTCTCCCCCTCTGCCTGTATCGCTCCCCCAATGAAGCCAACCGCCTCGGGAACCGGGGGGCGCAATGCGGCCCCCAGCCCGCGGGAGGCAGATCACGTACCAGGTACGTGATTTTGCCTGCCCGTGCCTATCTGCGTTAGGCGGTCGGCAAGTGGTTAATAAGACACGTGGCCACTCATTAAAATTAGAAGAAAAGATGTTTAACCCTAAACTGCGTAGAGGGTTCTTTACTGTAAGAGCGGTGAGGATGTGGATTTCCCTTCCACGGGCAGTGGTTTCAGCCGGGAGCATCGATAGTTTAAAAAAAACTATTAGATAAGCACCTGAACAACCGCAACATACAGGGATATACAATGTAATACTGACATATAATCACACACATAGGTTGGACTTGATGAACTTGTGTCTTTTTTCAACCTCAACTACTATGTAACTATATTTGTAACTACCGTATATACTCGAGTATAAGTCGTTCCGAGTATAAGTCGAGGCCCTAATTTACCACAAAAAAAATGGGAAAAACTTATTGACCCGAGTATAAGACGAGGGTGAGAAATGCACAGCTACTTTAAGTGGAAAAGAGGGTCAACAATGCCCATTTGCAGCATCACTGTGCCCATTTGCATGCCTCACTGTGCCCATTTGCAGCCATAGGTCCCCTGAACTTCAAACTCGGTAGTTAAGGGTTCCTAGATGCCCCCTAGCTGCAGCCAAAATTTGGGGTCTCTGAACCCAAAGGGTCCCAAAATGACATTGCTGCAGATAGACACAGTTGACCGAATTTGGGGCCCCGTATCTCGGGGCCACTTAGTGCTAAGAACCCCAAATTTGGTGTGTGGGTTTCTAGCACCAAGTGGCCCCGAGATACTGGGCCCCAAAAATCAGTTTAGAAAATGTCAAGCACTTTATTGCAGCAGAGAATGACATTTTCTGAACCAGTTTTGGGGCCCCGTATCTCAGGGCCACTTAGTGCTAGGAACCCCAGCTTTGGATATGTTGTGGTACCAGGTCCACTGAGTTTGCATACCAAATTTGGGGATTCTAGCACCAAGTGGCCCTGAGATACGGGGCCCCAAATTCGGTTCGGAAAATGAAATTTTTTGCTGCAGAAAAGTGCTTGACTTGAGTATAAGTCGAGGGGGGCACTTTCAGCACAAAAAAATGTGCTGAAAAATTCGACTTATACTCGAGTATATACGGTATGTCTTTTGGTGGCCTCCTTTTGCTGTTGGGGGTAGCGAACAATTAGGCAGGTTTGAAAATCCTCATTCCTTCTCTGGCAAAGCATTCCACTGTACCTTATGCCCTCTCTACTGAAAGCACTTATGTGTATCAGTAACTCCAGAGTTATTTGCATTTGTTTTATACAGAGTAGCAGATCTTGGCTCCATACAACAGAAAGAAAATAATTTTATTAAGATAAGGAGGAGCAAGACCAGAAAGACATTTTAAAAATAATAAAAGTTGAATTCTAAAATAGATGGATTTATAGATAAATAGATGGTTATCCAATTAAGCAATTTAATAGCTAGTAGAATAGAATCACTAAACGTGGTATGTTACAGAAGCATTTTAAAATATATATATATATATATATATATATCAGCCAGAAAACTCTTCTATATATGCTCCCCTGATGTTAGCTTCAATTTGTCACTAGGGCTGGACTTTCCTGACTTATGAGATATATTCCAACAACCATCTTACCAGTGAGTCTGTCTCTAGTGTCTACTGAGGCACTGACAAAAGGGAATGGCAGGTGGGTGAAACATCTTAGTGGCACAATGAAGATGGTTTTCTGGCTTCTAAAATCATTTCAGACATTTTGTTAAGGATCCAATTATTGTGCCACTGCTTTGAGGGTTGGGTTATGTTTGGCTTAGTTTTAAGGGTTAAGTGTTTTGAAAACTACAGTATCTTACAAAAGTGAGTACACCCCTCACATTTTTGTAAATATTTTATTCTATCTTTTCATGTGACAACACTGAAGAAATGACACTTTGCTACAATGTAAAGTAGTGAGTGTACAGCTTGTATAACAGTGTAAATTGGCTGTCCTCTCAAAATAACTCAACACACAGCCATTAATGTTTTTTAAAAAAAAATTCATACTCACCTAGGTTGCTGCAACATCAATCCAATGCCTCACCTATCCCCCACTGGATCTACACAGAGAATTAAGCGTTGATCAAAGACTGCTGATCACTCAGTTCTCAAGTGCGCTCTGAGCACAGAATGGTGACTATCACTAAAAATATGAAGAATATGACTGTTGGAACTATAGCATTTGTTATATCAGTTGTTCATATTTAAATCATTTTTTACATTAATATTTTTTCATATTTTAAACATGTCACTATACTGGATTGACAGCTTGGTTTATTTAAAAATGGCAGTATATAAACTATACTATTCAATTGCAGACATTTTCTTCTTTCATTTATATGATTTGCATGCAGCTAATGAATCAGCTTTCTAAGCAATTAGGTTATTGCTTTTTGAGTCATGCAGTTTAACATGGTCCTGACTCTTCCAAGTAAGAAATACATTTATCCATCAGAATATAGTATCTTAAATAACTCATATAACACTTATATAACAATAAAATGCATCCTGGAAGCAGTATTGTTTCATAAAATGGTATGTGATTTATTTAGTCAGATCAATAATGATTATGATACGGTTCCACATTATTCACTTTGTGATTTTTTTGTCAGTAGGAATCTTTTTATGTTAATAAATCCTTTGCTAGAAAAATATATTGCAGTATTTTTTATGCCTTGTATTTAAATATACAATAAAACCTTGGATTGCAAGCATAATTTGTTCCAGAAACATGCTTGTAATCCAAAGCACTTGTATATCAAAGCAAATTTCCCCATAAGAAATAAAGGAAACTTAAATGATTTGTTCCACAACCATTTATTCATAAGTCCTGCAGTTTTTATAGTCCATATAAAAAGATTATAGCAATGTGATAGGTTGTGTAACCATAAAATGTCCATCCACAAATGGCAAGCTCCACAAGACGATTAGAAGCAAAATCCAGCAGGAGCTACAGAGTATAAAATAGAAGACAAGCCCCTCTAAGTGTAGCAATATGGTTACATTTAATGAAAGTACAACATTTAGCAACTCGCATGCTTGATGATTAATAGAGGCACATCTAATGCCATGTACACACGATCAGACTTTCCGCCAACAAAACCGTGGATTTTTGTTCGAAGGTTGTTGGCTCAAACTTGTCTTGCATACACACGGTCACACAAATGTTGGTCAACAATTACGAACGTGAGAACGTTGTGATCCACAACACGTACGACGAGCCAATAAAAAGGAAGTTCAATAGCCAGTGAGCCACCCTTTGGGCTCCTTCTGCTAATCTCATGTTTATCTTGTGTTAGTAGAAGTTTGGTGAGAGATGATTCGCACTTTTCAGCCTCGTGCTTTATAGTTTGTTTCTGATTATCAGTTTGTTATTGTCAGTTTGTATCTGTTCTTCAATGCGTGTTGTCAGTTCGTATCTATCTTTCAGTGCGTTCTATTTATAGTTTGCTTCTGTTTTTAAGTGCGTTCTTATCTGCTCATTTCTGATTTTCAGCTCATTCTTCTCGGGTCTTTTCTGATTTTCAGTGCGTTCTGTCAGTTCGTTATGAGCAGTCAACCGTTTTCTAGCCATGTTGCGGTTACGTACTCGTTGTAGAGTTTAAGCTGTTGTTGAGCTTGGTGTTGGAGATCTTGCTTTGACCCAAGTCCAGTCCATGAACAGGGGGGGAGGAGTTCATGGACCAAGAATTGATTACTTAATTGTCACCAATTCTCTCATATGCCTTTGCTGCGGGAGCTCCAGGGGAATAATCCTGATGATTTCAGGAACTATCTCCGGATGACGGACTTTGTTTTTCACCATCTGTTGGCTTTTCTGTCCCTCTATAATAAAATGGAGGGGGAAAGTGGGACTTTAAATGAGGCACATATGCGGTGTGCCGCCATCCCTATGATATATGGAAAAAGAAGGGAAGGTGGGACTTTAAATGAGATGGATGACTTTGTGGAGGCAAGTTTGAATGAGTACGAATTTTTATTGGTAAAACATTAAATGCAATAGAATATGGCAATGAATAAAAGCCACATATACAATAAATGTACCGATTCATATTGAATCCACCCACACAGAACATACAAGCATGGCATGGGTGAATGGTTACATAGGTATAATGGTTACAAAACAATTTGATGTTGTATTGCATAAAATGAGTTCATATATATACATATCACATAAAGAACAGCACCAGCAGCGACAATGTGAATATATAAAAAAAAAATATATAAATATATAAGACCATAGTAAGTAAATAGGAATGTCAAAATTGATAATCTGCTGCAGACCAGGATTTGATATGTCCATTACAGACATAAATCAGCATCACGTATGCCCGACGCGTTTCGTGTAGAGACACTCTTCAGGGGCAGATGCTCAGGTATGTCTGCAGAGTGTAAAAAATAAAATAAATAATAACATTAGTCTATTTCTGATAGGTAATATAGAGGAAAGGCAGATTTTGCCCATCCTAAGTACTCACAAAAAAGTCCAATGTGGTGAGGTGCTGCGATCATGCAATCAGGGTCCCCAGAATAGTCTTCCCCGGGAGCTGAGGTACCTATAGCCACGCGCAGCAGAGCGCCCATAGCAGAACCTCCCGATGGTCCATGACACAAAAGCTGGTGCATGAGTGAAAGACCAGGGTAACCCCAAAAGGTAACCTGGAGTGATCTAAATAAAAAAGTGTACATGGGACTATGTGAATAAGTGAACAAAAATTAAATAAAAATATGTATAAAAAAGAAAAAAATGAATGTGAATTGAGTGGACAATGTGATCGTGAAATGACATGACAAAAAGGGGATCTAAAGATAAAAAATAGTGAGAAAAAAAGGAAACAAAAAAGAAAAGGTGAAAAGGCCAACAAATGCAAAACCAAAGATGGCGTGGAGGAATGTGTGTAGACCTAGTGAATGACTTACGTGAGGACAAAGCTTGTACCTGGAGTGAAGTGCTGAGCTGCAGTGAAATGACTGGAAAGTGTGTCAGCAAAAGTTGTGTCAGGGGAGGCCGTTTATAGGAGCCCCACACGTGCACGCCGGCAGGTACCAGCGTCACGCTGGCGCAACATAGGCTGGGAGGGGCTCCAGCGGCGGCGGTAATCACCGCCCTCCGCGGGAGCCTAATTCCCCGCCAAAGCGGCTCAGGTCGAAAGTCACATGCGTTACGTGCTGGCGTCAAGCATGACGTCACACGTAGGGCAGGATGCGTGGCGCCGATGCTCTGTAAGCGCCCACCCACTACCCCGTACACCCCCCGCCCATACTGGGCGGGAGGGGGAGGGGAGGGGGGGGCACGTAGAAAGCATCGCAGCTCCCGGGTGCGGACCAAAATGGGGGACCCCGAATAGCCGAGGCAACAGAACACCAGCAGTGGAGTGGCGCGATGGTGCTGTGTAGTAGCAGGGATACCACATTGTGTACCCTGTGCAAGAACCGGGGTAAGGTGCCCCCCCCTCCCCCTCCCCCTCCCGCCCAGTATGGGCGGGGGGTGTACGGGGTAGTGGGTGGGCGCTTACAGAGCATCGGCGCCACGCATCCTGCCCTACGTGTGACGTCATGCTTGACGCCAGCACGTAACGCATGTGACTTTCGACCTGAGCCGCTTTGGCGGGGAATTAGGCTCCCGCGGAGGGCGGTGATTACCGCCGCCGCTGGAGCCCCTCCCAGCCTATGTTGCGCCAGCGTGACGCTGGTACCTGCCGGCGTGCACGTGTGGGGCTCCTATAAACGGCCTCCCCTGACACAACTTTTGCTGACACACTTTCCAGTCATTTCACTGCAGCTCAGCACTTCACTCCAGGTACAAGCTTTGTCCTCACGTAAGTCATTCACTAGGTCTACACACATTCCTCCACGCCATCTTTGGTTTTGCATTTGTTGGCCTTTTCACCTTTTCTTTTTTGTTTCCTTTTTTTCTCACTATTTTTTATCTTTAGATCCCCTTTTTGTCATGTCATTTCACGATCACATTGTCCACTCAATTCACATTCATTTTTTTCTTTTTTATACATATTTTTATTTAATTTTTGTTCACTTATTCACATAGTCCCATGTACACTTTTTTATTTAGATCACTCCAGGTTACCTTTTGGGGTTACCCTGGTCTTTCACTCATGCACCAGCTTTTGTGTCATGGACCATCGGGAGGTTCTGCTATGGGCGCTCTGCTGCGCGTGGCTATAGGTACCTCAGCTCCCGGGGAAGACTATTCTGGGGACCCTGATTGCATGATCGCAGCACCTCACCACATTGGACTTTTTTGTGAGTACTTAGGATGGGCAAAATCTGCCTTTCCTCTATATTACCTATCAGAAATAGACTAATGTTATTATTTATTTTATTTTTTACACTCTGCAGACATACCTGAGCATCTGCCCCTGAAGAGTGTCTCTACACGAAACGCGTCGGGCATACGTGATGCTGATTTATGTCTGTAATGGACATATCAAATCCTGGTCTGCAGCAGATTATCAATTTTGACATTCCTATTTACTTACTATGGTCTTATATATTTATATATTTTTTTTTTATATATTCACATTGTCGCTGCTGGTGCTGTTCTTTATGTGATATGTATATATATGAACTCATTTTATGCAATACAACATCAAATTGTTTTGTAACCATTATACCTATGTAACCATTCACCCATGCCATGCTTGTATGTTCTGTGTGGGTGGATTCAATATGAATCGGTACATTTATTGTATATGTGGCTTTTATTCATTGCCATATTCTATTGCATTTAATGTTTTACCAATAAAAATTCGTACTCATTCAAACTTGCCTCCACAAAGTCATCCATCTCATTTAAAGTCCCACCTTCCCTTCTTTTTCCATATATCATAGGGATGGCGGCACACCGCATATGTGCCTCATTTAAAGTCCCACTTTCCCCCTCCATTTTATTGTAAACCAATTAGGGATGGAGATGTGATGACTGGATAAGCAGTGTTCCCCTGCCGCCCAAGTGAGAGGCTTGCAGATCCTGGGTGGCAATGTCACCTTACCCCGGTTCTTGCACAGGGTACACAATGTGGTATCCCTGCTACTACACAGCACCATCGCGCCACTCCACTGCTGGTGTTCTGTTGCCTCGGCTATTCGGGGTCCCCCATTTTGGTCCGCACCCGGGAGCTGCGATGCTTTCTACGTGCCCCCCCCTCCCCCTCCCCCTCCCGCCCAGTATGGGCGGGGGGTGTACGGGGTAGTGGGTGGGCGCTTACAGAGCATCGGCGCCACGCATCCTGCCCTACGTGTGACGTCATGCTTGACGCCAGCACGTAACGCATGTGACTTTCGACCTGAGCCGCTTTGGCGGGGAATTAGGCTCCCGCGGAGGGCGGTGATTACCGCCGCCGCTGGAGCCCCTCCCAGCCTATGTTGCGCCAGCGTGACGCTGGTACCTGCCGGCGTGCACGTGTGGGGCTCCTATAAACGGCCTCCCCTGACACAACTTTTGCTGACACACTTTCCAGTCATTTCACTGCAGCTCAGCACTTCACTCCAGGTACAAGCTTTGTCCTCACGTAAGTCATTCACTAGGTCTACACACATTCCTCCACGCCATCTTTGGTTTTGCATTTGTTGGCCTTTTCACCTTTTCTTTTTTGTTTCCTTTTTTTCTCACTATTTTTTATCTTTAGATCCCCTTTTTGTCATGTCATTTCACGATCACATTGTCCACTCAATTCACATTCATTTTTTTCTTTTTTATACATATTTTTATTTAATTTTTGTTCACTTATTCACATAGTCCCATGTACACTTTTTTATTTAGATCACTCCAGGTTACCTTTTGGGGTTACCCTGGTCTTTCACTCATGCACCAGCTTTTGTGTCATGGACCATCGGGAGGTTCTGCTATGGGCGCTCTGCTGCGCGTGGCTATAGGTACCTCAGCTCCCGGGGAAGACTATTCTGGGGACCCTGATTGCATGATCGCAGCACCTCACCACATTGGACTTTTTTGTGAGTACTTAGGATGGGCAAAATCTGCCTTTCCTCTATATTACCTATCAGAAATAGACTAATGTTATTATTTATTTTATTTTTTACACTCTGCAGACATACCTGAGCATCTGCCCCTGAAGAGTGTCTCTACACGAAACGCGTCGGGCATACGTGATGCTGATTTATGTCTGTAATGGACATATCAAATCCTGGTCTGCAGCAGATTATCAATTTTGACATTCCTATTTACTTACTATGGTCTTATATATTTATATATTTTTTTTTTATATATTCACATTGTCGCTGCTGGTGCTGTTCTTTATGTGATATGTATATATATGAACTCATTTTATGCAATACAACATCAAATTGTTTTGTAACCATTATACCTATGTAACCATTCACCCATGCCATGCTTGTATGTTCTGTGTGGGTGGATTCAATATGAATCGGTACATTTATTGTATATGTGGCTTTTATTCATTGCCATATTCTATTGCATTTAATGTTTTACCAATAAAAATTCGTACTCATTCAAACTTGCCTCCACAAAGTCATCCATCTCATTTAAAGTCCCACCTTCCCTTCTTTTTCCATTCCTCCTTCTGTCCCTCTATATTACCAAGCAGGACACCTGCATGCGGCAAGCTATCACTCCCGAGCAAAGGCTCGTCGCCACTTTGTGGTACTTGGCGACAGGGAGAAGTCTCCAGTATATTAAGTTCACCACTGGGATCTCCCCCCAGGCTCTGGGAATCATTATTCCCGAGACCTGTTCTGCCATCATACAGGTCCTGCAGAAGGACTATATTAAGGTAAGTTTTATCCTTTAACATCACATTCTATGTATTTAATGTTTGCTAATGTATTATATTCATTTCTTCATTCCATAATTACCATGATTGTAATATGCTGTGCTCTTTGTCCTCATGCATGCTGTAAGCTTTTGCTACTCCTTTTTTCTCCTTCATGCATATTTGCCTTCACTAACCTCCCCAGCATGCTATCCCAGGCCCATACACACCTAGCCTAGTCACTTAAAGCGAAGGTCCACCCTAAAAAAAAAAAATACATAAAAATGCTTCTAAAAATCTGAAAAAAAAATGTTTCTACTTACCAGAAATGGCTGTTGCTAGGCAGATCGCCCTAATCTGCCACTTCCTACTCTGTGGTGATCTTGATTCTTCTCCTCCTCACGTTGCCTTCTGGGGAATGGGGCGCACTGTGTTCTGGGAACTGTGTGTGTCTCAGCCGGCCATTTACAAAGCGCCGAGCAACTCACGCATGCTCAGTAGGAAATGGACAGTGAAGCCACAAGGCTCCACTGTCTGTTTCCCTTAGTTCAAATGGCGGCTCCAAGGCAGCCAATATCGTGGGCACCCTGGACAGGTAAGTGTGCTTATTAAAAGTCAGCAGCTACAGTGTTTGTAGCTGCTAACTTTTAATTTTTTTTTCAGCTGGGCCTCCTCTCTAACAATGTATTTTGTCAGCTCCATTGTAGTGCTTACCCTAAACACCCCCTAAAATGTGGCCAAATGTTATTGTTGTCCTTCAATTCAGGCATAGTGCAAGAGGCTTTTTTTGGGGACCAAAACTCATTCGGAACCCTCCCTCCACCCCAATCGCTAAGTCAACTGATACCAATACTCTATCTGCTGACTTTTCCCAACCCATACACACTCTCCCTACCTTTTTTGTGGTTAAATTTATGGATGAATTCACCAAAGCATATATTACAAGTGCCTGCCTGAATACTTTCAAATGGTACTGTTTAAAGTTGTGTTCTCCTATTATCTATTAGGTAATTGCAGAATGTAAAAATGTGCTTCAATTTGTACAGTGTGTATTTATATATTTGGATTATGACACTTCTTACCTGTCCAGTGAGCTGCCAATAGTGTAAGAAAGGAGGGGCTGGCCAAAGTAACACACATTATTTATGCATTCAGCTCTCAATGAATTGGAGATGGTTACCTGTCCAAAACATCTCCCCCCCACCACCATAAAAGTTTTCCAATGGTCCACCAGTGGGGGGGAGGAATCTGATAAGTGGTCCTTATACTTTTGTCTTTAAATAATCATTTCAAGAAATGTTATACTTATGTTGGCCAAGAATGTTTGTGTCTTAACTGCTTGCAATAATATTTGCAAAAGTACTAATTTTTATTTTCTTGTTTGACTCCACAGTTTCCTTCCAACCCACAGGAATGGTAGACTGTGGCCTCACAATTCGACCAGCAGTAGGACTTTCCAAACTGCGGTGGTGCAATAGATGGGAAGCACGTCTGGATTGTCCCACCCCCCATACTACTACAACTTCAAGGGATATAGTAGTATTGTGTTGTTGGCAGTGGTGTAGGAGACTTATGAGTTTCTGTATTTCGACGTGGGGAAGAATGGCCGTATATCGGATGGAGGCGTCATCGCCCAGACTAAATTTTACAGACGGCTCCAAAATGGCAGCTTGGGCTTGCCACCTCCAGTGGATAATGTGGCGGGCCTCCCGTTTGTCTTTGTGGTGGATGAGGCCTTTGCACTGGGGCCATTCCCCATGAGAATCCTGACCCCGGATCAGAGGGTTTTTAATTACCGGCTGGCCCGTGCCAGAAGAGTGGTGGAGAATGCCTTTGGCATAATGGCCAGCCGGTACCGGCTATTCTATTTTCTGCGTAAGAGTGCAGTTGTGACTTAGGCCGACTCTCCAGCAGAAACAATGATGGCGCTTGCACCTGGCCATCCTGGCTTGCCCCCCCAAAGCGACCGCGAAGTTCGGCAAAGCTATGTGGAGTACTTCATGGGTAGGGGGGCAATTGATATGTCAGAGAATCTTTAAGCTGTTTCAAATAATTTTTTTGAGAAAAACTAAACTCATACTTCATTTGATTTTTTGCTTGTGTTTCTTATCTGTCTCCTAGGTTCTCCAATGGCCTTTTATTTTTGTCCATTTTCTTCAATAGTGCAAATGTAACTTATTTGATACATGAGGTGACAATCTCTTTTTCAGCTAACTATTATGTTGTGCTGTGGATCTGCTACACACACACAATGCTTTTGTTGTTAATGTATGTAATGCATTAATGATAGAAATATGCAGTTGAAAAAGGAGGAATAAAAGTGAAAGTGCACTGAAAGTGCATTGGTAGTGCAAAGTGGATTTGCCTTTAGTAAATAACCGCCATTGTCACTGTAACTACACCAACTTACTAAAAAAAAACTGGTATTGAGCATTGAAAGAAGAAGCCACACATTGTTGAGTATAAAACATTTTACTCCAAGCACATTCACATGTGCGTTATAAAAGGGTTTTTTAACAAACCAACATCTTTGATGTATAACATGTATGTTTGACAGTATATAGCTTTTTTTTCTTGCTAAAAAGGCATGTTTAAAACCATAACATACACATCCCCAACTTAGGAACTTACAAAATTCAACTTTGATAAAGTGAAGGCCATATGAGACATTAGTATGTCAAACTTCTTTTGATTTTGCCTTCATCAGATGGGGTGATCTCACCCCTGTAAAAGCCAAATTTTGAAGATGCAAAAAAAATTGGAACTCAAAATGTGGATTTCCCTCATGATCCCATGCCTAAAATGTGTGTCTTTTCCCTATATCTATGTTTAGAAAGCCACAAAACACACAGTGTGTCAACATGTGCTATCTGCCATCATGAGATATCAATGTACATGTTTTGTGGGTGCAACCCCTTCCTCGCAACTAAAGTAGGTGAGAGGAAGGTCACGTCCCCCATGATGGGAGCTAGCACATGTTGACACACTGGGCCTTATTTCAGAAAGGACAATCCACTTTGCCCTACAAGTGCACTTTCATTGCACTTGCATTGCACTTGTAGTGCAAAGTGGTTTTGCTTTTTTGAAATAAGCCACAGTGGGACAAGAATGAAAAATGCTGGGGTCAGAATGATAGTCTTTTCTATTTGCCAACATTCAATTTGCAACAGTCATGAGCTAAAAATTGTGTGTGATTGATGACCAAAAAACTAAAACTATGTACCATTTTCATACACAGGAAAGTCTCAGCCAGGAGGTGGCCGTGGCAAGCAGGCAGATGGAATCCCAGGTTCCTCCCCTCCACCCTCCAACCAAAATGACCAGGAAGGCGAGGAACCTGGAGGAGTCAGCAACTGTTTTCCTTCGCCAGGCTACTGCGGCACTTAACAGGACCCCTGGTGGCCATGAGGCATTTGGCTGTGTGACAGCAAGCAAACTGGAACACATGGAGGAGGTTCCAACGCACAATCTGTGAGGAAATCATTTTGAAGGCCCTAAACAAGGGGACGACGGGCAAACTCACAAATAAAACCCATCTGTGTGAGTTGGACCATACTCCTCCACCACCTCCAGCAACACCACAGCCACCCAACCCACCAGAGCAGCATGGAAGGAAGTGTGGAAGGAAGTGTTGATAGTGATGGCCTGGGTTTGGTGTGGCCTGGCAAAAAACGCAGGCTGTTGTAAAACCACAGCCTTGGGACATATATGTCATCTGCTGCTGCTCCCGATCTCTGAGTCCTGGACCATATTGTGCTCCCTATTAAATGGACTCGTCAGGTTATCAATTTTGACAGTCAAATAATTGATGTCTGCCCCGGGGTACAAAGGCTTCATCAATTCCAACTGTTTCTCCAGTGTTGCCCTCCTCTTTTTATTTTGTTATGACCCCTATTAAATTTCTAAATTTAACATTTCAAAATCTTTGTTTTGACAAACACTTGGCTATGTGTTTTACTTCAAAAGGGACAGTTTGTTTGTGAGTAGGCAGGTGCATTTCAAAAATACAATGTCAAATTAACAAGGGACACCAACACAGTTGTATCTTTGAGGTTAAAAAATACAAGATAATAATGGTGTTGTGGTAACTCGACACACAAAATGACCAAAAAAATTATGGCGATCACTAGAAAAAAAAGATTATTCTGGAGATCACGAGAAAAAAAAAACAACAAAAAGAAAGATTATTCAGGAGATCACGAGAAATAATAAAAAATACTTTTGTCAGAACTCTGTGAATATCAGCAGCAAAGCAACTTCATTATTATAGCATTATACAGAAGAAGAGAATGAGAGAGATTGAGAGATTTTAAAATTTGCCGCGTGACGAATGCTATCTCCATTACGAACGCTAGTTTTACGCTTGCGCTTCCGGCTCGTACTTAAAACCGAGCATACGTGAACTTTTGAGTGCGGACTTGTGCACACATGGTCAGACTTCCCAACAACAAGCTTACATCAAACATTTCCCATCGGAAAATCTGACTGTGTGTATGCGGCATAAGTATGCAGGCATCCGGGGTAAAGCTGTCCACATAGACCATCCCCCGCACCGCTGGCTCTCACCACTGTCAGTCTGTAATTATGACCGGGAAGACTACCCTGCAGTGGAGTGATCTGAAAGCGTGGCTTGAACCGCTTGTGGAGTGCAGCGTGGAAGGGATGATGTCAATGGCGGTGCGGAGGATGGTCGATTTTGACAGCTTTACCCAAGATGCCTGCATACTTATGCCCTGTACACACAATAGGATTTTCCGACATATTCCTGTGGGAATGAGTATGGGGTACACAGTATCCCTACCTTTTCGTCAAAAAAGTGTCAAAAAGTAATAAAAACAGACAGTTTTTGACTATTCCTTTATTAAAAAATTAAAAAACAGCTTCCCTGATGTAGATCAACCATCAATCATACCGTCACCCCTGGACCCAAAAAAAATTTACACTGCTGGCAATTACAGCAAACCACCGAATGCCTGGCTTGCCATTTGACAGTTCTTATATAAGTAAGGGGCGGAGCCACCTGGCAATTTCACCTGGTGGCACTGCCCCTTGTGACGTCACCAATCAGTGCATGCTGCGTCTGTGACGTCACAAGGGGGCGGTTCCACCAGGTGACATCGCCAGGAGGAGAATGTGTCAGCACGGACCGCTCCCCCCCCCCTGCGCTACATCACTCACTGCACGGCTGGTCTCTCTCCACACAGAGACCAGCCGCTCTGCCTCCCTTCTCATCTCCGGCTTAAGCAGTTTATACGGGGGCGCCTTTCTTCTTAGAACACCGGCGGAGAGGCGCCGCCGGACACAAACAGGAGGGGGAGGGAAGGGAGCACTCTGGCGCCCCCACCTCTCTGGCGCTCGGGTGCACTGCACCCCGTGCACCCCGTCTAGGACCGGCCCTGTCGCCAGGTGGCCTGCCCTTACCTATATAAGAACTGTCAAACTGCAAGCCAGGCATTCGGCTTGTTGCACTTTAAACATCATTAAAATCACTGTTTCTGTAAAAACAATCTTTTTGAAAAAAAAATATTTGCATTGATACATATCCCCCAGAGTAATACCTAGACCCCCATACCCTTTTTATGGCCAATTACTTGCATATAAGCCTTCAAAGTGGGGAATTTTGAGTGTTCAAGTTCGGGTCCCATAGACTTTAATAGGGTTCGCCGTTTGAGTCAGAACTTTTTCTCTGGGGGGTTTTCTGCCCATCTCTATGTCTGATAAGTTGGCTCTGAATAGCATGATGCAGGGCTTGGCTCCAGTAGTAGGTAAGGCTTAATTCCAAGTTGGGCAAATGCCATAAACTTATGCTTCACCGTTATAAAAATCAATTAGAAAATTTGCAAAGGTGCTTTGTTAGAAATATTGTTACTGTGTTTACTGATAGGGCTGATTTAAGTATACCAGGCTTATTTAATAAAACTGTGCAAGTAATAATGTGCAATACTCATTGCAACCTTCAGAATCCATAGTCTGACTACAGTAAAGTAGAGTTGGCTAAACCTTTTTGGAAGATGGGGAACCAAACTATGAAAATGCACATACATGTACAGTATATGGCTGCCTTAGAATCCTTGTTACTTTGGAACACGATTCTAAATGTCTTATACTTGTCGTGCCTGTTTCCATTTCACATCCAGCCAGCTCTAAGGTCCTACAGTATTACCCAGACCAGACTCAGTACATTTGAAGGAGACTGTGGGCTCCATTCATAGAAGGAAGTCGCATGAGATATTTAGGTGTCAGGGCACATTTTGCCTAAATATTGCATTCGATCCTGAAACTGTCAATTCACTAAACCGTTTTGTGGTATTCACCGAGAAACGCATTAAAAGGCATCAAAATCCACTCGTAGAAGGAAATAAATAATTAAAGTCATGCGGACATTTAGTAGTGGTCCAGGCATGCAGTATGTGTGAAATGTGTACTAGTAGTTAAGGAGCGGACGGCCACTGCATCCTTAACAAGTAATGAGTCATCAGTTGTCAGCGGGGTTCCCCGCTAACAGCTGAAAGTAAAAAAAAAAGACCTTGAAGGGAACCCCCATGCCAAAAATGTTTTAAAAATGGCGTGGGCCCGCCAAAATCCATATTGGGGCATGTGGCCTGGTATGGTTCAGGGGGAGGCCACTCACTCATCCCCTCCCTTTCCCGACCTGCCAGGCTGTATGCTCGGATAAGGGCCTGGTATAGATTTTAGGGGGACCCCATGCCATTTTTTTTTTAATTTTGGCATGAGGTTCCCCTCAAAATCCATACAAGACCAAAAAGGCCTGGTATGAATTGAGGGGGGTGGAGGGGGCACACCATTTATTTCCTGGGGGTTTTTTACTTATTTATTTTTTTTCCATAAAGATTTTTATTCAGTAAAAGAAAGGTAAACATACAAGTCAAAACTGTTGACATATGACAGCAAAAAACAAGAATGAAATAATGGTACCAATTAGAGTATACAACATGTAAGAGTAGTCAGTAGTGGAATCACCAGGAACAAAGTATGTGGTTAAGTCTTAGCGTAAGAGTTTGGAGGATCTCTTTTTCATTTTTCCCCTCCTCCCACCTATGATTGAGGGAAGGAGGAGGTTTACTGATTCTCTCCCGGTCAGAATCTAGGGTGTAATGTATCCTGGCGGGGCATGCTTGGTGGCAAGAGAGGAGTACCTTAGTTTAAGAGAGAATATATATACTTGAATGGTGCAAAAGGAAAGGAATAAAAAGGAGGCAAAAATAAAGAATAGAAAATAGAGGAGAGAAAGGAAAGTGAGGGGGACAGGGGGTGGGGCCTGGGGGAAGGAAGGGGAAAGGAGACCAAGCAATAGGGTAGAGAAGAGAAAGGGAAGAAAGAAGGGGCGAGTAGGGGGAGGAATATTAGGTGTAGGGGGATGTTTATTAGGGAATTGGAGGTGGATCAACTCCCATCCCCTTCCGCCCCTTATAAGGCAACAAGAGGCTTGTTGTGGTATTTGCAGATCAACCCTGCAAAGTATACTGACGATACTGGTCAGTGGTTGTGAAATGGGTCAAGCATGCCCATGTGATTGGAAATGTATGCATTCTGTCTTGGGAGACCTTTTATCCTGGAGATTCTCATGAACCATTCCCTGATCGTTGGGGTGCAGGGAGAGCGCCAATGTTTGAGGATAGAAAGTCTGGCTGCATTAACCATATGCATGGCCAAAGATTTGTAGTAATCCTTTTTTGTTAGAGATGTATGGTGCAGGAGGAACTGGGCCGGGGTATAGTCTAGGGTAAATGTGGTGATATGTGTGATGAGTCTATGGACCTCCCTCCAGAAGGGTTGAAGTTTCTCACAGTCCCACCACACATGAAGCATAGTGCCGTCCCCTGACCCACATCTCCAGCAGGTACTGGGAAAGTTAGGGTGGAATTTGTGAAGGCGTGATGGAGTCCTGTACCATCCGGTGACTACCTTTATAACCATTTTCTTGGATGACAACGTTTAGCGAGCATTTATGTGCATAGTCATGGATAGTATTCCAATCATCCGTTGTTAGGGGTGTTTGTAAATCTCTATTCCAGGAAGCCTGTGAGGGAGCTGGAACATGGGTTGGTGTCTCCGAAAGGAGGGTGTATAAGAGAGAGATCAGATGTGTTTGCAGTGTTTTGCGATGGCATGGAGACTCAAAGGGTGTAAGTTGTCTTGTCTAGTTCGTTTGATGGGTATGAGCCACAAGGAAGTGCCGGATTTGCCTATACGTCCAAAAGGAGAACAAAGAAGTCTTAGTGATTGTTCTTAGATTTCCTAAGGGAATGGGGTTTTCATTTGAGTAGAACTGGAGAGCTAGGACATCCTCAAATGGCCATTCCTGTTGTAAGAAGGTGTTGGAATCGCCTGAAGGAAAAGCAGGGTTTCCTCTTAGCATGGTTAAGGGACCCGGGATAGTAGTGAACGTCCCGCATAATGTTGCCTTTCTAAATGCCAATAGTGAAGGGTTAATGAGCAGGTGCGACGAGAGAGTTTGTGGCCAGTGTTTCGAGGGCAGCCAAGGGAGTGGGTGCAAGGGCCCAGACGAAAAGGCTTTTTCAAGGGATACCCATGACTTTTTAAAGTCATGCATATTCCAGTCTGCGATCCTTGTCAGGTGGCATGCTAAATAATATTTATGTAGGTCTGGCAACCCAATACCCCCTCTAGATTTGGGTAATGTGAGGCAGGAATATTTAATGAGAGGAGGAAAGTTCTTCCAGAGGAAGGCAGAGCAGGCCTTCTGAGGTTGTAAAGAAGCCTGTTGGTAGGTGTATCGGGCATAGGCGTGAGCAAGGGGTGTGCCAGGTGTGCCTGGGCACACCCTAATGTTGGAGTTGGCAACACATCAATTGTGGGCAGGTGACAGGTAAGCCATGATCCTTACTTGCCGACCCCCAGAACCTGGACAGGATAGGCGGCTGGAGTGGAATTTAAGGGACCGATCTGTATTTTCTTCTGCAGCAGCTGAAAGTAGGCTTTTCCTCCTCTTCCTCTCGCTGATATTCAGCTGCCATGTTTTAGGATGACAAATGGGGAAGAGGCCGGTTAATATGTCACAAAGGCATATGTTTTGGAGCTTTGAGGTGCACACACTTATACAATAGGCTGGGCACACCTATGGTATCGGGACTGATTGTATTAGATAGAGTAGACGTGGTAAGATGATAATTTTGATCAGGGCTGAGCGGCCAAACCGTGAAACATTCAGACCCATCCAATCTTTAAGATGTTTTTGAGCCTTAAGAAGGGCAGCGTAATAGTTTTTCAAATAGAGATCTGACAGGCGGGCAGGGATTTGGATGCCAAGATATATGATTGCCTCCTTTCCCCATTGAAATGGGAAGGAGTCTTGACAGTGAGCCACCTCTTGTGAAGGGAGGGTGACGTTTAGGGCATGTGACTTAGTGTGGTTGATTTTAAGGTTTGATAATTTACCGAAGGATTCTGTCTTTGAGGAGGTTAGGCAGGGTGATTCGAGGCAATTTTAAAGAGATTAAAATGTCATCATCGAAAGCTGCGACCTTTAAATTTCTATCTCTCTCAGTTACTCCTTGGATGTCGGGGTTGTTTCTCTTCTTTTTTTTTTTTAATTTTTATTTTTTATTTTCATTTTTATTATTTATTTTTATTTTTATTTTTCTCTTTTTTTCTTTATTTGTATTTTTAGTTTTATTTAATTATTTTAAATCTTATTTTTATTTTTATTTTATTTTCATTTTCATTTATTTTTCATTTATTTTTATTTTCATTTTTCAAGGCGCTGCTAGAAGAATGTGTCGATGGGTGTTGCTGTTCACCCAGGGGCACATTCCTCTGGCATATCGAATACTTTAAATTATACGTGAGTGAAAAAGTTTGCCCTCTGGGCTTAAGGGGCCAGATCTTTCCCACTCTCAAAGATCCCTCAGTGGACTTTAAGAAAACTTGGGAAGATATCCTAACTAAAAACAGTCTTGAATTAATTGGACTACTTATTACTCAATATACCCTTGATATGACTCTGCTTGACAGCGACATCGAACGACTCAACGTCGAATACTCCCATTTGACTGACAATACGGTTTTCAAAACCAAGTGGAAAGAACTTAGAGAACGCTTGGAAATTATGAATAAGGACATTATTATTAAAAAACAGATTAAATTTGGGAAGGATAAAGCTGCCTTTACTGAGGGCCTGGCCTACCACTGGCCGGGGAGAAGCCGGGGTAGACGAGGCCCTCCCCGTACTAACAATAGAAACTTCACTACTGATATTGAATCAGACTCATCTTTATCCTCCACTGTATCCTCTCTAAGTACCACTCAACCCAACACTTCATCTGCACTTAACTCATCACGCAAGAGACTTCGTTTTGGGGGTAACACCCCACCAACGAACCCTAAAAAAGACAAAAAAGGCCCAAAAGGCCTGAGATCCACTCAAGCACCCCCTACACAAACCTCACATAATACTAACATCCCCGTAGAAGGGGCCATTGGCCACTCCACATTGCACGGCACAATTCCCAAAATCCTAAATTCCACTTTATTGACAAACAAATACACGAAAATCAATGAGGACGCCATTTTTTTAGATCTGAAAAAACAACAGAGCAATCTAGATGCTTACGTCCTGAAACTCTCACTGTCCCAACAAAACCCTCCTCTCCAGACCACACCGATCGTAACGTCATAAATCTTATTAAATCTCGTTGCTACAGTTAGGTCTGGGTTTTTGTCCTCTTGATGCACTCAAGGTCACTGAAACAATTAAAGACTTGTATCTTTTTGCACGCAATTTAACATTTAGGTTTATCTACGATAAGGATCGTGTCAACCTAGGACTGGAGCGTGAGCTCGCGGAGCGTACCAAAGGCTTCTCTATGGATGAGTTTAGGGCACTCCGTGACCTGATGCTCTTATTCGATGAAGGTGACACCGGAGACCCCGCGTCCTCACAAGATTTCGGGGCCCCCGACACTGTCCCTTCAAGCGAACCCGTAGCAGGGATAATTCCACCTACCCCCCCTGCATCTAATAGGTCTGGTCTTCCAGTTACCCCTAAACAAATTCCTTTACCCAAGTCCTTCCGGTTACGATCCCGGAGATTCCCCGATCTCAATACCTGCCCTGAGATATGGGCTTTTCTGCGAGCCACTATCAGTGACCTCAAGAAACAAAAATGGCCCGACTTCCCCTCAAACCTTGATCCCAGTCAGATTCGAGCTCTTCGGTCCTTGCAGCAACGCTCTGATGTCGTGATCAAACAATCGGACAAGGGCGGTAACATTGTTTTGATGACCAATCATCAATACGAATCTATGTGCCTCGCTATCCTCAGTAACAAACATTGGTATAGACCCATCCCTGCCACACACATATCTTCCTTTGCACAGGAACTCCAGGCTCTTTGCACTGAGGCCTACATTATAGGCCTCATTGACAAAGACACCTTGGAGTTCCTGGTCCCCAAATTTCCTTGCACCCCTACCTTTTATTCCCTACCCAAGACCCATAAAGCGGCGCGTATCCCACCCGGAAGACCCATAGTGTCTGGGATAGGCTCTCTAACAGACAATGTGAGCAAATTTGTTGACGCTTTTCTAATGCCCCATGTCCGCAGCCTCCCGTCCTATATTAGGGACACCACCGACCTATTGCAACGCCTTGAGGGAATCCAGATCCCTCCGGACGCCCTGCTCGTGGTTGTTGATATTGAGGCTCTTTACTCCAGTATCCCCCACGAGCAGGGCGTACGGAAGGCTGGTTCCTTCTTAGCCGAACAAGATACAACTACTTGGCCTTTGAATCAGTTCATACTGACATTATTGTACTTTATACTGACTAAAAACTATTTTACTTTCAATGACCAATTATTTTTACAAATACAAGGTGTTGCAATGGGGACGTCTTGTGCCCCAGCATATGCAAATTTATACCTAGGCGGCTGGGAGCGACATATCCATGCCCATGACCAATATACAGAATTCCTTGACGATATCCTTCTATGGTATTGCTTTATTGATGATCTTTTTATGGTATGGACGGGTCCCAGAGATACAATTTTTATACCAACTGGACAACAATGACCTAAATCTCAAATTCACTTTCAAAATTGAGACTGAGCAAATCCCCTTCCTAGATCTACTGATTATTAAACAACCCGACGGAACGTTGGGCACCGACCTCTACAGGAAACCCACGGCTGGGAACACCTTGTTGTTTGCCACCAGTGCCCATCCGAATTCCCTGGTACGGAGCATTCCCTATGCCCAATACTTATGGTTACGCAGGAATTGTACACATCATAGTGACTTCATACGTCAGGCTAAAGCATTACGCGAACGCCTCTTACGACGAGGTTATTCTTCCACCAACTTGCGTAAAGCATTTAATAAGTCCCTATCACGTCCACGGACTTCCTTACTATTTAAAGGCAATAAACCTTCTCCCCCCTTAGAAACTGTAAGACTTATCACGACCTATTCTGCACACCACAATATACTCCGTAACATTCTAACGAAACACTGGCACCTTTTGGCTGATCATCATGTACTAACCAAATATATTAGACATACACCGGAAGTGGTCTTCCGTAGAGCGCAGTCACTACGTGACCAACTAACTGCCAGCCATTATAACCCCACTAGACCTACTAGGAGTGGCCCCAATGGCACCTTCCAGTGTGGGGAATGTCCCCGGTGCCCTTGGATCCATGAAAGCAGAACTGTGGTTCTACCCAACGGCGAGACTCTGGTCCCACGGACCTTCGCCGACTGCAGTACAAAAGGGGTGGTCTACCTCATGAACTGCGTATGCAAAGCCTTTTACGTGGGCAAAACAATAAGGGAACTTAGGCAGAGAAGTGGTGACCACTTATATGACTCAGAAAATGGCAAATTGACAACTATCGGCAGACACATCAGCCTACATCATAGATTCGACAACTCCGTGGTTAAATTTCTGGTACTGGAGGTTGTCCAACCCAATCCCAGGGGTGGCGATTGGGATCGCTCAATACTCCAGAGAGAATCCCTGTGGATTGAGCGACTCAACGCCACTATTCTCCCTGGCCTAAATCAATCAGTGTCCTATAGGGCCTTCCTATGAGGTCCCTATGTGGTCTTGTTCCCCTATCTTTCCCTTCCCCTCTTCCTTTCCTCCCCCCCCCCTCTTCCCCCCCCCTCTTTTCCCCCCCCTTTTTCCCCCCCCTTGTTCTCCTTTCCCCCCCTCCCCTTGTTTTCCCTCTTCATCCCTCTCTTCCTTCCCCCCCCTTTCTCCTTCCTTTTCCCCCTCCCCCTTCCCTTGTCTCCCCCCCCCCCTCCCCCCCTTCTTCCCCATTCCCCCCCCTTCCCCTTCCCCCCCCCCCTCCCCCCTACTACTGGGTCTTAATACTTTCTATGATACCTTTCTGCTTAAGGTGAATTCCTCTATGTTGTTGTTATTGACTTTCTGTTGCCTAGATACAACATTATATACCGTTCTTTTTGCTTATTTTTATCATGCTGTATTATGTTTTTTTTTTTTGTATGTGGTTTGCTGTACAAGGATGACCTTCCCCGTGATCAGGTTCTTGTGGCTGTGCTCCGCCTCGAGTTCTCTCTCTGTGGCGGACACATGCTCGCCCTGGCAGCCTCAGAGCTGCTTGTGTCTCCATGTCCGGGAACTTGATTCCCTTTGACAGGAGCGCGCGCTTGGGCAGTAGCACGTAGCACTGCACCTGCGCAGTGCGGGCGAACAGATCCGGTGACGTCAGGGACCGCCCCTCGTGCCGTCCCTGACTTCCGGGTTGGGGTGCTCTTATAGCGGCCGTTCATGGCCGCTATGTGAGCTTACAGCCTCCTGACGCTGTGTTAACTGAGGACCACCGCTGTGGGTAAGTGCTGCCGCCCCCCATCTCCTTTGCTCTCAGGTAGATTTTCCTCCCTGTCTGCACCCTTTGCTGAATTCCACATCTCTGCATATAACCCGTTCACATAACGCTCCCTGTATGTTTATCTATTGCTATACCCTAGTGCCTCTCTTATACTCTTGCCAATCCATACTGTTTCTAATCTGCGATTTTAACCCTAGCTGGTTGGTTTTTCTTGACTGGTGGGTCAATTTCCCATATGACTCCTGTGATATGGTAACCTTATTATAATGTTTGATTGCAGCTGTCGTTGTGACCTCCCTCTGCGCATACTAATATTTTCAGCCCACCTGGGGGGACTCTCATTGCCAACCCATCAGCAGCTGGCGACCCCATTTCGCTCGCCATATGATTTCCTGTTATATGGTCCTCATCCATTCCAGCCTATGCGTCTATAATATATTAGTACTTTAGGGGTGAGTGCCAGCTCCTTACCTTTGTGTGCAATTTCTCTCAACCTGGTTTCTTCCTTTTACACTAATTTAGTAGTGGCTTCTCCCTCCACTGACCTCACCGTCCCCCTCCTCCCCTCCCCCTTCCCCCCCCCTTTTTTTCCTTTTTCCCCCTCCCCCTCCCTTCCCTCTTCCCCCCTCCCCCTCCCTTCCCTCTTCCCTTTCCTCCCCCTTTCCCCCCCCCCTTTCTTCTCCTTCTTTTCCCTCCCCCTTTCCCCCCCCCTTTTTTCCCCCTCCCCCCCTTTTTTTCCTTTTTCCCCCCTCCCCCTCCCTTCCCTCTTCCCTTTCCTCCCCCTTTCCCCCCCTCCCCCCCCTTTCTTCTCCTTCTTTTCCTCCCCCTTCCCCCCCCCTTTTTTCCCCTCCCCCCCTTTCTCTCCCCCTTTCTCTCCCCCCCTTCCTCCCCCTCCCCCCCCTTTTTTTTCTCCCCTCCCTTTCCCCCCCCTCCCCCCCCCACTGTCATCTACTTTCACTCTTTCCTCGGTTCTTTTCCTTGCACACTGGTTTTAACTTTAGAGGCACACTAATGGCACCCCCTCATTCTATCCTTCCTTTTGATTGACTCCCTAGTCCATTGACTTATATAATCCCATCATCTAAAATTTATCTATCTAGAGGCTGTTTGTTAACCCCCTGTGTCCGCCGCAGGGGGAACCACTTGGGGCCGTGCACACCCACAGGGAACTATAGAACGGGTGAGCTCATCCTTTCTCTACCTAAATTGTATGTAACTGTTTAATGTATTGCCTAATGATTTTGCTGCATCGATAATCTCACTATGTATATTTTTTGTGTTCTGTATTTACTATAATTATTGTATGTTGTACCACAGATATTGCTCTCCTGAGGAAGCGGTGAAAACCGCGAAACCGGTCGAGAATCCAAGCTCTATTTGTGTCTACTATCACTATGGGTTGTAATCCAATTGGTTGTATTTACTGCTTCCGTTTTTAATTACAACTGTGACACTGTTATAATCTTTTAACTATGTTTTCTATTAAAATGGAATTTTTTTATTATATTATTACTTCTCTCTTTATCTTTCCTTACTGAATTTTTGGCTATACCTAGTACCGCAATAGTCCCCCCCCCTCCTCAGGGGCTGTTTTTTCCTCTGCATGGGGTATTGAGATACTGGCCGACAGAAGCAGCTAACTGCGGCCGCTCCCTACCTCCTGCTTTCTGCTTTTGTACTATTTTGGGGTTGTTTCTCAGTCTGTTAAGGAAGGGTTCCAGGGTTAGTATGTAGATCAGGGGTGAAAGCAGGCATCCCTGGCAGGTGCCATTGCTGATAGGGAAGGCGTCCGACAGGTGGCCATTGACTCTTGCGGCAGCAGAGGGACTTGAACATAGAGCCATTATGTGTGATAGCATGCGGGTCTCAAGACCTTTAGCCAAGAGCACCTCGCGTATGTAGTCCCAGGCCACCCTGTCGAACGCTTTCTCAGCTTCGAGTGGAAGGAAAAATCCTTGTGATTTGGAAGTCATAAGCCAGTGATGTAGGTTCAATGTACGAATGGTATTGTCTCTGGCCTCCCTACCAGGAACAAAACCCACTTGGTCCAGGGAGATAAGGCCAGGCACTAGGGGGAGTAGCCTATTAGCCAGAATCTTCGCGTATATTTTAATGTCCACATTTAAAAGAGTTATTGGTCTATAATTTGTGACTTGTGAGGGGTCTTTACCTTTCTTAGATATAACGGTTATGTGTGCAGCTAACATTCTGTCTGGTCTAATCTGGGGGTCCGATAGGGCATTGAAGATAGCCAGAAGTTTAGGGGAAAGAGTATCAGCTCTTGCCGTTTTCATTTGTTTGATAACTGACTCCAGTTCTGCTGCCGAGAGGGGGCTCTCAAGATCAAGTGTTTGTTGGGGAGTTATTGGTTTTGGGCTGTACTGGGATAGGAAGTCTCTAATGTGTTTGGTGTAAGTTTCAGTGGTAGTCTGGGCTGTGTGACTAGAATGTAAATTGTAAAGTTTTGAGTAAAAACTTTAGAATTCTTTAGCACTGTCCTCATTCTTGGCCAGAAGGGTACCCTGGACGTTAAGTATATGGTGAATTGTAGAGGAGATTTTAGAGTTTTGGACCGTGCAGGCTAAAAGGCGTCCACGCTTGTTGCCCTGTTCGTAGAAAATCCTCTGGCCAAGGATATAAAGTCTTTTAGTGTGTTTGCTCAGCTCCTCTAAAAGGAGGGATCGGTTATGTACTAAATCCTGTAAGGTGGACTATGCATGTGTCAGTTTGTGAGATGTTTCAAGGCTCTTAATTGTCCTAGTTAAAGCGTTAATGGTCTCTTGGTGTTGTCTCTTAGCCTTCGCAGCAAGGGCAATCCGTTCACCTTGGATCACACATTTATGAGCTTCCCAGAGGGAAATTGGGGATACCTCCGGATTAGAATTTTCCGTAAAATATAGATGAAGTCAGGTGCATACGTGTTCTATCGATATGGGGTCTTTGATTAGGGAGGAGTTCAGATGCCATGTCTTCGTTTTAGAGCAGGAATCAGGGAAAGATAGGGTGACTGTGATCGGGTGATGATCAGACATAAACATCGGTTCTATGGTAGATTGTTGGAGAAAGGGTAAGTCTGTCTGGGAATGGAGGAAGTAATCAATCCTAGAATATTTTTGATGAGGATCTGAATTAAAGGTGTAATCTTTATCGGATGGAAATAAAGTGCACCCAGTGTCGTGGAGGGTTAGATTTTGGAGCTGTATTTTAATCTGGCACAGGGCTTTGTACGTTAAGGTAGTAGTTTCTGAGGAGGAGTCTAGTACAGAGTTCAAAGGGACGTTAAAATCGCCACCTAAGAACACTATTCCTTTCTGGAAGGAGGCTAAAAGTTTGCAAATTTTTCTAAAGAAAGCAACCTGGTGGTCATTGGGGCAATATATATTGGTTATCGTTATTGGTTTTGAGGCATATGAGCCCTTGAATATAAAGAAAAAGTGCGCTACATACAGTGGTAAATCAATGAATAGTAAATAATAAATAAAAATAAAGTTATAAATGGATAAATATTGAATTAATTGAACAGTCCATCAAAGGGTTAAATAATGTCCTAATAGGAGGTGTTTTAGGGACAAATTCTTCTCTTGAAATAGTGCAGTCTTCACCATAAATCTTCACAGGTCAAG
This sequence comes from Lithobates clamitans, assembly GCA_037952925.1. Lineage (NCBI taxonomy): Eukaryota > Metazoa > Chordata > Amphibia > Anura > Ranidae > Lithobates > Lithobates clamitans. The sequence continues at coordinate 2,781,873 of JBBGZY010000441.1, forward strand.
CAAAGGTAAAGATAAGCTGCTTACCAGTTATGTTGGATCCCTACTACAGAGATCTTTCAGGCTCAGGATAATTGACTCCGCAACCAGAGAACAGCTGATTTGTAACCAAACAAAGTTTGCTCCACGTCTGGCAGTTCCCAGTGCTGCAGTGGCTGCCAGGAATGTTCTTAGTATCCACTGCTCCGACAATGCCGGCCGTGATATATAGTATTAAGGAGAGGAAGAGAGATGCTTCATAGTGCAGTAGGTTAAAATCTTTTATTCCACATGACGGCCGACTGACATCAAAAGCACAAAGCAAACACAATTGCAAACGAAAAAATACACAGCCATGGCAAAAGCCAATCAGCTGGTATGTGGTGACGTCAGGTCCTCAGGTATGAGCCCTTGAGAAAAATATATCTACCTTCTGGATCAATGAGGGAATCAGATAAGTGAAAGTTTGCGTGTTTGGAGATGAATATAGAGACTCCTTTTGGTCTCGGATTCAGGGTTAGTAGCATGTTACATAGTTACATAGTTAGTCAGGTCGAAAAAGACACAAGTCCATCCAGTCCAACCTTAAAAAAATGTATCGCGGAGCGGTATATGTGATTGGAGAGTTTAGGTATAGACTCTGAGCGGAAATGGGTTTCCTGTAAAAGAATAAAATGGGCTAGACATGTGCATTCGTTTTCGTCCGAATGCATTTTCGTCCGAATTTCAGGTATTTTCGTTATCGTTTTAAGAAACGATAACGAAAGTGCAGGATCCGAAAAACGAAAGATCCGACATAAAAAAATGCTTTATTTTCGTTTTCGTTGCTACAACAGTTCGATATAGATAGGAGATTCCACATGATGATGACAAAAACAATCTGTGTCCATCAAACCTGTGGTCGAATGTGCTTAACCTTAACTCTATTAGTCCAAGATTATTCTACATAGAGAGAAAAGATTTGACATAGAGAGCAAATATTCGACGTAGGGGAGAAAAGATTCGACGTAGGGGAGAAAAGATTCGACGTAGGGGAGAAAAGATTAAAAAAAATGATGATGATGATGAATGTTATTGGCTGATTGTAACCAAAGAGGAGGAGCAGTAAAATAGCTAGAACTAAGTACACACGTAGTTTGGCTTATGGTGTCTGTTGAAAGTTCTAAGAAGATTCGACGGAGCAGGTAAACTATACGACGTCGTACAGTTTAGCTGCTCCGTCGAATCTTCTTTGAACATTCGACAGACACCATAAGCCTTCAATGACAGATTCGACTTTAATTCAGATTTTCGGATGAATGCAATTTTTAACAAAAACAAAATAAATAAAAACGAATTTCGGGAGTAACTAAATAAATTTTATTTTTCGGACGAAAACGAAATTCCGAAACGAAATCAGTATGCACATGTCTAAAACGGGCCTTGTGTTTACTGAGGGATGACATGACTTGAGACATCAAAACAGTATATTGGGGATATTCATGGTAAGGTATAGCTATAATGCGATGAATTATGTTATGAAATCAAAGAGAAATTTGTAGACCAGTATTGCATGATTTGAAGTATCCACAATCGCTGTGACCCCTAAAGGTGTCCTGCTGTCCGATATTCTTAGTTTAATTCTTCAGAAAGGTAAGCAAAGACAAAACTTACATAGTGACATCTGGTAACATATGGTATGGTGATGGCTTCAGAAGGAGGAAGAGATATCAGATTTACATTCTCCAAAGTGTAGGGTTCCTTCCCTCTCTTCCTACCTCTGTTCCTAACTAGCCATTCAACCCTAAATTCTTATACTGTTTCATAATTTTATGTCAGCATATCCTAGAGTAACACCCATTCTTGCATATAAGCTTATATGGCTTCAGTCTAAAGTTAAGTTACATAACCTCACCCATTGTCCTCACATAGTAACTCAGAATAGAAGTACCTACACAGCAAAACAACTTCTCTCTGTCCTCTGTCCTGTAACCTTCATTACAATTACATTAGCACATTCATGTGTTTCATATATTTTTCAGAAACTTTTATCACTTAAAATAATAATAAACTCAAAATCTTTAACAATTCCCCCTCAATGCACTATAATCAACAAACAAAATAAGTGCATTTATCTTAAATAATAAATGTCTCTGATGCTCCTTTTTTCAATACAAACAATACAATAAACATTAATACAATTTAGTGTGTCAGATATTGTACATAGGCATTTTCCAAAACTCTGAGATATTCCTATTTAACTATTTCATTCCATTGAGAATATATAAATTATTATATTTTTTATTAATTTTAATTAATTCTCCATCTAAATCATGTAATAATAAAGATTTTCTTCCTTCAACTTCATAAATTTATTTAACTTCTTGTGAAACTCTTATAACTTTAACCATATCATATAACTATTTTAATATAAAGAAGAAATACATATCTTTGAAATATCAAATTATATTGCTTTGTAATATAAATTATTAATTAATAAATAAAATTTCTTCCATTCCTTGACATTTCAATAACTAAATAACTTCTACAATATAAGTTTTTATACATTATCCTTGACACTAAACAATTATAAACATAATAAGTAATCTACTCATCTGTAGATACGTAAAAAACAATCCCATTATTTGATATATTCTATCTATCTTTTCTATTTATTTTTCTATTTATTTATCTATCTATCCATGACCAGCAAGCAACTCTTTCTATTTTCTTTTTTTCAACATTCTTTATTATTTACAGTGACTCTGTTTAGACATTAAATCCTTTTCTTCCACACAAGCCCATATATACTCTAACTATACCTTTTGTTTTTCCTTTTATCTTATTACTATCATCATTATTCAGACATTTCATAAAAAAATTCCTATATGAGAATCCCATCCCAAACATCCCAACTCCCCCTCACATAATGATCGACCAATTAATATGTCGCTTTTGATGCAAGTCCATATGAATAAATCATTGAAGTTCACCCAAAAATTATAGTCCTTAATAACATCATCAAAAAAATAATTTTTGAAAAAAACAAGAAGTAGTAACAAATAGAAGTTTTGTTGTGCTTGTTGCATTGTCATGGAAGAATTAAAAAAAAACATTTAAAAAAAATCCAGAAAATAATTGAATCATTTTCTTTATATTTAGAAATAAAAGACATATCTATAAAAGAAAATGAAAACAAGTATCAAATTCTTATAAAAAATTATGTTTTCCTAAGTAATTTTCATTAATCAATATAAACCATTCTAGACTGATAATCCTTTCTGTGTTTACCCATTTATTCTTATTTTTACCAATTTTGAAACAAAAACGAATAATCCCAACGTACCTTAAAGATAACAAAATAATCTTCCCAGTTGATATCTCAGTTGATATCTCAGTTGGCATCTCAGTTGGCATCCCTGCTACCTTCAGATCTATAATTCTTAACCATAACTTTAGCTACTGGAATAAATTACTAAACATACTCATTAGAAGTAGAAATCTCATTCAAGACATCCTTTCTATTTAAATTTAGCAAAGGCCTAGCCATGTTTTGTGAACAAACTTCTGAAATACCTGTACCTGTTGTTTGCAATGTTTGCAACCACACTTCTTCCTGTATAACAGATTATATAAATTACTAAGTATGCTAATCTCAAAAGACATCTTGTCATTAACGCAAAAAGTTTTTTTTTAAATTCTATATTTTATTTTTTCCAACAATTTTTATACATATAAACAAATATATTTTAGTTGCTTGCATATCACATAGTATAATAAATCAATTCTATTTTCATCCAATATATTTATCCGATATTGAAAATCAAAAAAAAAAAGAGAGAAAAAGGAGATAAAGAGTGGGGGGGGGATATCCCCCCTCCCTTACAATTGACATAGTGGACAAACTAGGGAGAGAGGGAGGATTACCCCCCCTCCAGTCCGCCCACACAAAAAAAGGAAAAAGGGGAACATCCCTTCCTTCCCCCCTCTCCACCCCCACGTCTCACTTATGCATGGATATAATTTACCAGAACAGGAAACAGGGAGAAGGGGGGGCGGAGACAGGGAGAAAAAGAAAAAAAAAAAAAAGACGGGAATTCAATTCCCCCCCCACCTGCTCCCCCTACACAAGCGCACAACCATATTCCCTGATTCATACAAAAAGGGACTATGGTTTCCACTTTAACTCAAAAAGTTAACAAACCCTATGTTTAGAAAATACTAAAGTTTTTAAACTAAAACTATAGCAGGTAAATAAGTCACCCAATCTTTTACCTTTTTCTTGAATCATCTTACCCTATTTAGACTTTATAATACTATTCATACGTTCTGCAATACCTGAGTACTTAAGATAAGAAACAAAAAATTTACTAAATACCTAAAATTGGATTCATGTCCTATAAAATTTAAAATCATTATCTGATTCCATGGTTTGAAAACCCCAATGGAATATGATATAAGTTCACAACAACTTAGCTTTTGTTAAAAATATTATTTTTTCTAGAATTACCTCAAATAATTTTTCAAAAAGAAACATTAACTAAAAAAAATCCTTGTATCCTCCTTTAACAGGGGAAAAAAACTAATATAATCAATCTATATAGATTTGCCAAATCCCTGAGTACTTTGTAGTGTCAGGTTACTCTTTCCTTTTGGATTGTTCTATAAACAAATGAAACAATATTCAGAAGTTTAATGACAAAGTGTTCTAAAATGAGTAGTTCAGAATTTCTTTCATTAGCTTAAACAAAAAATCAGTCAGTCAACCAGTCAGGTAGACCTGGATATGCAAAAATAAATATTTTCATTTAAAAATTTAAAAATAACTCTATCCATAATTGTTGGAATCAATTATTTTTACAATAAATTGTATCTCCATTTTCAGTCTGTACTGATTCTAACTAAGACAAAATGTCATAGTCCCCTCTTTATCCTGTGACTAAATTAAATATTGTAAAAGAATAATCTTACCAGATTATTGTATTTTTTCCTTTACACTGACAATTGCTTTAGTTTTGTAAAAGAACACTAATTTAGGCTATTTTTTTTAATACCAATGAAATTGTCTCATCACCCACATACACTTGAATGTAAAATGGCTGAGAGTGATCTCTATATTAATCAAAAATACTAAATTAATCTTTTTTAGATCTTCAAATGATTGTATACAAGTTCTCTCTTGTTATTAAAAATAGTTGCCTCAGTAAGCCTTTATAATTCATTCATTAAAATTTGCCCAGACAGTTTGTCTGCAAAAATCTCAATGAACTCTCGAAAAAAGTTAGTAAGGTAGAAAAAATATTTTTTTGTTTTTTTCAAAACAATTACTTTATTAAGTAATACTTTTTTTAAATATTTATTTTTTCTCATCCATGAACCCTCTTCCAAGTATTTTTATGTGGTAGAGGACAGAGACAGTTAACCAATGGCACCACATCCCATAAATGTATACAAACTAGGGATGAGCCGAACACCCCCCGGTTCGGTTCGCACCAGAACCCGCGAACGGACCGCAAGTTCGCACGAACGTTAGAACCCCATTGACGTCTATGGGACTCGAACGTTCGAAATCAAAAGTGCTCATTTTAAAGGCTAATTTGCATGGTATTGTCCTAAAAAGGGTTTGGGGACCCGGGTCCTACCCCAGGGGACATGTATCAATGCAAAAAAAACTTTTAAAAACGGCCGTTTTTTCGGGAGCAGTGATTTTAATGATGCTTAAAGTAAAAAAAAAAAAGTGAAATATTCCTTTAAATATCGTACCTGGGGGGTGTCTATAGTATGCCTGTAAAGTGACGCGTGTTTCCCATGTTTAGAACAGTCCCTGCACCAAATGTCATTTTTAAAGGAAAAAATCTCATTTAAAACTGCTTGCGGGTTTAATGTCATGTCGGGTCATGGCAATATGGATGAAAATCAGTGAGACAAACGGCATGGGTACCCCCCAGTCCATTACCAGGCCCTTTGGGTCTTGTATGGATATTAAGGGGAACCCCGAACCCAAATTAAAATAAGGAAAGGTCCCTATATACTCTGAACAGCAGTATTCAGGCGGTGCAAACAAGACAGGGACTGTAGGTTTGTTGTTAAGTAGAATCTGTTTGTAATTTTGAACATTTTTAATGTGTTTAGCTCCAGCCAAAAAATCTTTTCTAAGCTTTTTGGAAAACATAGGGAAGGGTTATCACCCCTGTGACATTTGTTTTGCGTCTTTCCTCCTCTTCAGAAGATTTCACCTCACTTTTTTGTCCCAATGAAAAATGTTTTTGGAAAATTTGGGTTTTTTTGTGGAACAAGGATTGGAAAGCATCAGTGGAAAGGAGAAATTGTTTTCCCATATTAACTCTTACAGGAGAGAATTTCCCTTCCTTAGGGGTAGATTTCATCTCACTTCCTGTTGTCTCCTTCCGTTTGCAAGTAGGAGTCGTTTGTAAGTTAGATGTTTGAAAGTAGGGTCCTGCCCTATATACTCAGCAGAAATTTGGGCCTTAGGTGTTGCTGTGGCCAAAACACTGTAAGCCCTCACAGGGCCCTGCTGTGAAATATTAGATCAAGAATTGTAATTACATGCCCCTGTTGAACAGGAGCTGAAAAATTAGGCCTTAGGCACTGGTGCTGGTGCCACAACACTGCAACCCCTCACAGACACTCTAGTTGGAACGCAGGAACGAGCCCTGCTGCAAAGTATTGCATCAAAAATTGTAATTACACGCCCCTGTTAGACAGGGGCAGAAAAATTGGGTCTTAGGCACTGGTGCTGGTGCCACAACACTGCAACCCCTCACAGACACTCTAGTTGAAACGCAGGAACAAGCCCTGCTGCAAAGTATTGCATCAAAAATTGTAATTACACGCCCCTGTTAGACAGGGGCTGAAAAATTGGGTCTTAGGCACTGGTGCTGGTGCCACAACACTGCAACCCCTCACAGACACTCTAGTTGGAATGCAGGAACGAGCCCTGCTGCAAAGTATTACATCAAAAATTGTAATTACACGCCCCTGTTAAACAGGGGCTGAAAAATTGTGCCTTAGGCACTGGTGGTGGCGCCCAGAACCAAAAATGTTCTTACAAGCTATCAGCGTGATGATTGAGGAGGAAGAGGATAATTACTCAGGGATAGTCACTCAGCATCAGCATAGGCAGTCTTTGAAGGGATCTGAGATTTCAAAAAAAATTATTCGGTTACATCTGCATCAGGTGCTTGGTAGCTGGTGGTGATCCAAGACTGATTCATTTTTATGAAGGTCAGCCGATCGACCGAGTCGGTGGACAGACGCACCCTGTGATCGGTTACCACGCCTCCAGCAGCACTGAATGTGCGTTCCGAAAGAACGCTGGATGCAGGACAGGCCAGTAGCTCAATTGCATACTGTGCAAGCTCTGGCCAGTGATCCATCCTCAAGACCCAGTAACCCAGAGGATTTTCGGTGGGAAAGGTGTCCAAGTCTGATCTTGCCCCTAGGTATTCCTGCACCATGTAAAACAGACGCTGGCGATGGTTGCTGGAACCGATCATACCTTGGGGCTGCGGACCAAAAAATTGTCTGAACGCATCGGTCAGACGGCCACCTTCTCCACCGCTCCTTCTTTGACTGACCGAAGCCTCAGCAACACGTTGTCCAGAAACAGGAGTTTGTAACCTCCCAGTCTCTGGGAACGCGTTGCACAGACCTTTCTGCAAGGCCTCCCGAAGATGTTTCATCCTCTGCTCCCTCTGCGATGGCAAGATAAGGTCCGCAACCTTACCCTTGTAACGTGGATCAAGGAGGGTTGCCAGCCAATATTGGTCCTTCTCCTTGATACCACGAATACGAGGATCCTTACGCAGGCTTTGCAGGATCAGGGAGGCCATGCAGCGTAGGTTTGCTGAGGCATTCGGTCCGGAGTCCTCTGGGTCACTAAGGACAACAACGTCCGCAGCCACCTCCTCCCAGCCACGTACAAGTCCATGTGTTCCTTGGGACTGATCCCTTAAAGACTGCTGATGCTGAGTGCCAGGCTCCACCTCCATACTGACACAATCTTCCTCCTCCTCCTCCTCCTCCTCCTCGTCCTCTTCCTGTGTGATCGGCGGGCACGCAGGAACACTGTCTGGATAAAGGGGGCCTTGAGAGCTAAGGAAGTCCTCCTCTTCCTGCCTCTGTTCTGCCTCAAGTGCCCTGTCCATTATTCCACGCAGCGTGTGCTCCAACAGGTGGACAAGGGGGACAGTGTCACTGATGCATGCACTGTCAGTGCTCACCATCCTCGTGGCCTCCTCGAATGGTGACAGGACAGTGCATGCATCCCTGATCATGGCCCACTGGCGTGGGGAAAAAAAACCAAGGTCCCCTGACCCTGTCCTGGTGCCATAGTCGCACAGGTACTCATTGATGGCCCTCTGCTGCGTGTGCAGCCGCTGCAGCATGGCCAACGTCGAGTTCCACCTGGTGGGCATGTCACAGATTAGGCGGTTCTTGGGCAGGTTAAACTCCTTTTGGAGGTCCGTCAGCCGAGCACTGGCATTATATGACCGGCGGAAATGCACAGAGACTTTCCTGGCCTGCTTCAGGACATCCTGTAAGCCCGGGTACCTGCCCAAGAACCGCTGCACCACCAAGTTAAGGACGTGAGCCAAACAGGGCACATGGGTCAGTTGTCCCTGTCGGAGGGCAGAGAGGAGGTTGGTGCCATTGTCGCAAACCACCATTCCTGCCTTAAGTTGGCGTGGCGTCAACCACCTCTGAACCTGCCCCTGCAGAGCTGACAGAACCTCTGCCCCAGTGTGGCTCCTGTCCCCCAAGCACACCAGCTCAAGCACCGCATGGCATCTTTTGGCCTGCGTACTTGCGTAGCCCCTTGAACGCCTACGGAGCACCGCTGGTTCCGAGGAAGAGGCCATGGAGGAAGAAGAAGAGGAGGGGGTGGAGGAGAGAGGTGTGTCACAATCAGCATTTTGGAGGCGTGGTGGCGGAACAACCTCCAACACTACTGCACCTTGTCCTGCATCCTTCCCAGCTGCCAGCAGAGTCACCCAATGCGCCGTGAAACTTAAGTAACGTCCCTGTCCATGCCTGCTGGACCATGAGTCAGCGGTAATATGCACCTTACCGCTGACCGCCCTGTCCAGCGAGGCATGGACATTGCCTTCCACATGCCGGTAGAGAGCCGGAATCGCCTTCCGTGAGAAAAAGTGGCGTTTGGGTACCTGCCACTGAGGAACCGCACATTCCACAAACTCACGGAAGGGGGCAGAGTCTACCAACTGAAAAGGCAGCAGTTGAAGTGCTAGCAATTTTGCCAAGCTAGCATTCAACCGCTGGGCATGTGGATGGCTGGGAGCAAACTTCTTTCGGCGGTGCAGTAGCTGGGGCAGGGAAATTTGCCTGGTACAATCTGACGTCGGTGTACCAAAAGCAGATTGCCCACAAGTACTTGGCTGTGACACACCTAATTCTACACCTTCATTCCTCTCACTGCAGGTCGCAGAGAGGACTGAAGGTCTAGTGGGGTTGGAAATCTCAGCTGATGAGGAGCAAGGAGAGATCGTCTTTGTTCTTTGGTGTGGGTCTTTTAGATACGCTTGCCAACGAACTGCATGGCAGGTCAACATATGTCTGGTCAAGCATGTGGTACCCAAGCGGGAGATGTTTTGGCCACGCGAGATACGCTTGAGACATATGTTGCAAATAGCAGCGGTGCGATCTGATGCACTCGTCTCAAAAAAGGCCCACACCAAAGAACTTTTTGAATAACGCGCAGAGACTGCAGCGCCCTGCACATGTGGAGCTTTGGGGTGTGATGCAGTCAATGTGCTGCCCTTAGGCTGGCCCCTGGAGGGCATCCTGCCTAGTTGGTGATGTGCCACCTCCTCCTCCTCCTCCTCCTCCTCCTCCTCTCTCCTATCAGGCACCCACGTTGAGTCAGTGACCTCATCATCCCCTCCCTCCTCATCACTGGAGCAAACCTGGCAGTATGCTGCAGCAGGGGGAGCATGACTGCCAGATTGCTGTCCTTCTTGGGCACCCCCTCTGTCCGTGCTCATGTTACTGCCTTCATTGAGCTCAGTATCATCATCAGAGCCTTCCAAACGCTGGGCATCCTCCTGGAGCATGTACCCAACACTGTGGTCAAACAGTTCGAGGGAATCCTCATGAGGACATGGTGGAGCTAGGGAAGGAGTCACTGATGACATTGAGCTGAGGGAAGAGGCCGCTGCTTTGCCAGACAAAGCACCCTGGGCATGGGTGAGAGAGGATGAGGAGGATGAGGACGGCTTGGTCATCCACTCGACCAAGTCTTCCGCATGTTGCGGCTCAACACGGCCAGCTGCCGAAAAAAAGGCCAAGCGTGTCCCATGGCCACGTGCTGATGAGGATGCACCGTCTCCACGACCAGCACTAGACACAGAGCCTGCTTGCCCTCTCTTATTGGCTTGTGACTGTCTGCCTCTCCTTCTTGGCCTTCCAGACATACTAATGGCCTGTAGCTGCACTAAGCTGGGATAGAACACCTGTAATTTTCTTCAGGTAGCTTTATATACTGTAACCAGACAAGCCTGCCTGTCAGTAGGAAGATAACAGGAACGGATCTAGCTGAACACTGTGAGCAGGACGTACTGCACTAAATGTATATAGCAGGAACGGATCTAGCTGAACACTGTGAGCAGGACGCACTGCACTGAATGTAAATAGCAGGAACGGATCTAGCTGAACACTGTGAGCAGGACGCACTGCACTAAATGTAAATACCAGGAACGGATCTAGCTGAACACTGTGAGCAGGACGCACTGCACTGAATGTAAATAGCAGGAACGGATCTAGCTGAACACTGTGAGCAGGACGCACTGCACTAAATGTAAATACCAGGAACGGATCTAGCTGAACACTGTGAGCAGGACGCACTGCACTGAATGTAAACAGCAGGAACGGATGTAGCTGAACACTGTGAGCAGGACGCACTGCACTGAATGTAAATAGCAGGAACGGATCTAGCTGAACACTGTGAGCAGGACGCACTGCACTAAATGTAAATACCAGGAACGGATCTAGCTGAACACTGTGAGCAGGACGCACTGCACTGAATGTAAATACCAGGAACGGATCTAGCTGAACACTGTGAGCAGGACGCACTGCACTGAATGTAAATAGTCTAGCTGCCTGACCGTGGTACTAATAGGATCAAAAAGAACACCTGTAATTTTCTTAAGGTAGCTTTATATACTGTAACCAGACAAGCCTGCCTGTCAGTAGGAAGATAACAGGAACGGATCTAGCTGAACACTGTGAGCAGGACACACTGTACTAAATGTAAATAGTCTAGCTGCCTGACCGTGGTACTAATAGGATCAAAAAGAACACCTGTAATTTTCTTCAGGTAGCTTTATATACTGTAACCAGACAAGCCTGCCTGTCAGTAGGAAGATAACAGGAACGGATCTAGCTGAACACTGTGAGCAGGACGTACTGCACTAAATGTATATAGCAGGAACGGATCTAGCTGAACACTGTGAGCAGGACGCACTGCACTGAATGTAAATAGCAGGAACGGATCTAGCTGAACACTGTGAGCAGGACGCACTGCACTGAATGTAAATAGCAGGAACGGATCTAGCTGAACACTGTGAGCAGGACGCACTGCACTGAATGTAAATAGCAGGAACGGATCTAGCTGAACACTGTGAGCAGGACGCACTGCACTGAATGTAAATAGCAGGAACGGATCTAGCTGAACACTGTGAGCAGGACGCACTGCACTGAATGTAAACAGCAGGAACGGATGTAGCTGAACACTGTGAGCAGGACGCACTGCACTGAATGTAAATAGCAGGAACGGATCTAGCTGAACACTGTGAGCAGGATGCACTGCACTGAATGTAAATAGCAGGAACGGATCTAGCTGAACACTGTGAGCAGGACGCACTGCACTGAATGTAAACAGCAGGAACGGATGTAGCTGAACACTGTGAGCAGGACGCACTGCACTGAATGTAAATAGCAGGAACGGATCTACTTGAACACTGTGAGCAGGACGCACTGCACTGAATGTAAATAGCAGGAACGGATGTAGCTGAACACTGTGAGCAGGACGCACTGCACTAAATGTAAATACCAGGAACGGATCTAGCTGAACACTGTGAGCAGGACGCACTGCACTGAATGTAAATAGCAGGAACGGATCTAGCTGAACACTGTGAGCAGGACGCACTGCACTAAATGTAAATACCAGGAACGGATCTAGCTGAACACTGTGAGCAGGACGCACTGCACTGAATGTAAATAGCAGGAACGGATCTAGCTGAACACTGTGAGCAGGACGCACTGCACTGAATGTAAATAGCAGGAACGGATCTAGCTGAACACTGTGAGCAGGACGCACTGCACTGAATGTAAATAGCAGGAACGGATCTAGCTGAACACTGTGAGCAGGACGCACTGCACTAAATGTAAATACCAGGAACGGATGTAGCTGAACACTGTGAGCAGGACGCACTGCACTGAATGTAAATAGCAGGAACGGATCTAGCTGAACACTGTGAGCAGGACGCACTGCACTGAATGTAAATAGCAGGAACGGATCTAGCTGAACACTGTGAGCAGGACGCACTGCACTGAATGTAAATAGCAGGAACGGATCTAGCTGAACACTGTGAGCAGGACGCACTGCACTGAATGTAAATAGCAGGAACGTATCTAGCTGAACACTGTGAGCAGGACGCACTGCACTGAATGTAAATAGCAGGAACGGATCTAGCTGAACACTGTGAGCAGGACACACTGCACTAAATGTAAATAGTCTAGATAGAAGATAACAGGAACGGATCTAGCTAAACTGAATACAGTGTATATATATATATATGCAACACCTGGGATGCATATATATACACAATACACTGTAAGTGCAGCTAACTGACTGACTGTTCTGCCTAATCTATCTAACTCAAATCAAATGACACTGTCTCTCTCTCTCTCTATCTCTCAGCACACCGGAACACACACTACACAGGGCCGCCGTGCAGGCGGCCTTATATAGTGTGGGGTGTGTACTAAATCCCCTGAGCCATAATTGGCCAAAGCCACCCTGGCTTTGGCCAATTACAGCTCTCTCTACTGACGGCGCTGTGATTGGCCAAGCATGCGGGTCATAGTGCATGCTTGGCCAATCATCAGCCAGCAATGCACTGCGATGCCGCAGTGAATTATGGGCCGTGACGCGCCACACGAATTTGGCGCGAACGGCCCATATCGTTCGCAATTCGACGGACGGTCGAACAGCCGATGTTCGAGTCGAACATGGGTTCGACTCGAACACGAAGCTCATCCCTAATACAAACAAATAGAGGGGGGAAAATGGGTACAATTACTCCTGGGACTTTTTAGGTGCGTGGATCTATAAATGATTAGAGTAAAGAAATATGTATGCAAGGTCTATCCATATAAAAACATTTGTTTATTTAATATATAGTAGCAAAAAATTCATTCATTAAAAACACGTTTCACAATGGCCATCGTTGGCTTTAACAAAATTATTAGCAAAAACTGCCACTTAATTGATACCACTCAACATGTTTCGCTCTTTTTGAGCTTCATCAGGAGTTCTGGTACACATGTGGTCTACTGAAAGTGAGAAACAAAGATATATGTCATATATTATGATTTATGAAATTCAAAATAAAATTTAAAATAGCAGTTCTAGGGATAGAATATTATTGCATACATTTGTAACAACAACAACAATTAGAGATTGCATTCAAGTACTGGAGGTATATCCAATTAATCAATGAATCATATGTAACAAAAGTAATAAAGTGAAAAAGTGAATAAATTCCACATGTAACAATTATATAATCATATAATCAAGACTGTCTTACCAAGCCAAGTAGATACATATAGATGAATCAAGTAGAGTAGTTTGGTGTGATGAAAAGCATTCACATTAAATTGGATGAAACTCCCATGCCTAGGCCTCCCATATATATGGTCATAGAGGAACAAAGTATGTATATATCCGTACTTTAAACTGGAGATAGCAAAGATAAAGGGAAGTTACAAACAGTAACCTATTAAGTATTTAGGATTTAAAATCCAAAAATCAAGCAAAAAATAATACCTTTAGTTGAATCAAAAATGTATTGCTGAACGGCTAATAATAGCCAGAATTAGCAGAAGGAACACGCTCATCTTTCATCTCATCAAATGAGAGGTTTGATAGGGGTTGGTTGTTTATCAATGGTAAATAAGGTACAGGTATAGTGAACATATATGTAAGCTGTAAAAGAGAAACAATTATGGGTAAATAAATGTGCTAACCCACAGAGGTGAATCGCTCTGTCCATGAGCAGACACACTGGTGTGGAAACAAGTTTACCTGGATATAGAGTAAAGCTCTCACTTTCAGTAGACCACATGTGTACCAGAACTCCTGATGAAGCTCAAAAAGAGCGAAACATGTTGAGTGGTATCAATTAAGTGGCAGTTTTTGCTAATAATTTTGTTAAAGCCAACTATGGCCATTGTGAAACGTGTTTTTAATGAATGAATTTTTTGCTACTATATATTAAATAAACAAATGTTTTTATATGGATAGACCTTGCATACATAGTTCTTTACTCTAATCATTTATAGATCCACACACCTAAAAAGTCCCTGGGGTAATTGTACCCCATTTCCCCCCTTCTCCCTCTTCCAAGTATCTGTAAAATTTAACACAAAAATGTGTTGTGCTTTGATCCACAAAAGTGAAAACTGTCATGGCATGACTGACCAGTCTGTGTAACTTGATCTGCATTTCTCTGTTGGTAATACACTCCCTACATGTCACATACTCTTCAGAGAATGATCTGTTACTCTGTCTTAGCTACCATGCTTTGTATCCCCTTCACTGTACAATTCAGTAACAATCTTGTTTCTCGTTTTTATAATGTTTAACATTTTTACCACTTTTTAAACATATTTTGTTTGTACATCAGCCAAAAATCATGTACACTAGGTTATATGACTTTCCTGATTATAGTAATGACAAAAAAATTGTTTAGAGGACAATCTTGTGAAACTCACAGATTGGGTTCTGCCCATGGATTGCGATTGGCCATTTCCCCGAGAAAAACTCCTCCCCCAACCAAAGTCCTTACTTTTATCAGAAACACTCATTTACAAAGACTTTTAACACTTGTTTTTTTTTTTTTTAATTTTTTAGATTGAACAAAACTTTCATATATTAACCACTTGACAACTGGGCACTTAAACCCCCCTCGTGACCAGACCAATTTTCAGCTTTCAGCGCTCTCACACATTGAATGATTATTCAGTCATGTAATACTGTACCCAAATGAATTTTGTGTCCTTTTTTTCATACAAATACAGCTTTCTTTTGGTAGTATTTGATCACCTCTGGGCTTTTTATTTTTTGCGCTATAAATGAAAAAAGAACGAAAATTTAGAAAAAAAAACGCATTTTTCTTCATTTCTGTGATAAAATTTTGCAAATTATGAATTTTTCTTCATAAATTTTGGCCATAATTTATACTGCTACATATCTTTGGTAAAAATAACCAAAATTAGTGTATATTATTTGGTCTTTGTGAAAGTTAGAGAATCTACAAACTATGGTGCAAATCATAAAAAATTGATCACACCTGATGTACTGACATACATTTCTTGAGACCCTAACATGTCAGGACAGTACAAATACCCCCTAAATGACCCCTTTTTTGAAAGTAGACAATCCAAGGTATTTAGTAAGATGCATAGTGAGGTTTTTGATGTTGTCATTTTTTCCCACAATTCTTTGCAAAATGAAGATTTTTTTTCCCCCCACAAAATTGTCATTGTAATAAGTTATTTCTCTCACATGGCATGTATATACCACAAATAATGCCCCAAAATACATTCTGTTACTCCTCCTGAGTATTACGATACCACATGTGTGGGACTTTTTCACAGCCTGGCCACATAGAGAGGCCCAACATGCAGGGAGCGCCATCGGGTGTTCTAGGAGCATAAATTACACATCTAACTTGTTGACTACCTATTACACTTTTGAAGGCCCTGGAGCACCAGGACAATGACATGTGACACTGACGTGGCACTAATGACAGATGGCACTGATACGTGGCACTGATGACAGATGGCACTGACACGTGACACTAATACGTGGCACTGATGACAGATGGCACTAATACGTGGCACTGAAAACAGTTGGCACTAATACGTGGCACTGACAGATGGCACTAATACGTGGCACTGATGACACGTGACACTGATGACACGTGGCACTGATGACAGATGGCACTAATATGTGGCACTGATGACACGTGGCACTGATGACAGATGGCACTAATACGTGGCACTGATGTCAGATGGCACTAATACATGCACTGATGACAGATGGTACTGATACGTGGCACTGATGACACGTGACACTGACAGATGGCACATGACACTGACAGGTGGCACTGATGACAGATAGCACTATGTGGCACTGATGACAGATGGCACTTATACGTGGCACTGGGGACAGATGGCAGCGGGGACAGATGGCAGGGACATGACAGCAGGTACTGATACGTGGCACTGATGACACGTGACACTGACAGATGGCACATGACACTGACAGGTGGCACTGATGACAGATAGCACTATGTGGCACTGATGACAGATGGCACTTATACGTGGCACTGGGGACAGATGGCAGCGGGGACAGATGGCAGGGACATGACAGCAGGGACAGATGGCAGGGACATGACAGCAGGGACATGACAGCAGGGACAGATGGCAGGGACAGATGGCAGTGGGGACACTTTATTTTTTCATTTTTTTTTTTCACTTACCGTCGCAGCGGTTCGCTCTCCCTCCTCACACGCTGTCTCTGTGTGAGGAGGGAGAGCCGCAGAACATCGGCGATGAGAGATGATCTCATATGTTTACATATGAGATCATCTCTCATTGGCACCGCCGATCGTGCTAAAAACGGCCGCTAGGATTGCCCGTTTTCAGCGATCTGTGACTGGCTGTGTCCAAGGGACACGGCCAGCACAGAACTTCCCCGATGCGCGCCCGCGGGAGCACGCAATGTGGAAGTAAACAGGAGGACGTTCAGGGACGGCCTCCCGGCAATTGGAGTCCGCGCTGTAGCTGTCTTTCGGCTATAGCGCGGACGCCTAGTGGTTAATATTTCTCTGGGTAGCTTTAAGTAAATTAGAACAATCTACTACTTCTAATTAAATAACCAAATCCAAGTTTGGATTTTTTTTTAAATTGCTCAATCCTTACCTTATTATTTCCTGCAACCAAATCTGTAGAATGTTTGTAAAACACTAAACACCATGTTATTTTCCATTATCTCAATTTCATATAGTTCTTTCCACAATCTTAATCAACTGTTTTTTCTCTGAAAACTTTGTTCTGCCCCCTTTTATGTGTTTTAGAATGACCACTTTTAATAACACATATTTTCTGTTGTTCAGGGCTTAAATATTCATAAACATTGACATGCAGCAATAAACTTAGTTTCCTTATTAAAGAACTTCTTTACACTCTGGTATTAATTAATTACCTTACTACTGCATGTAGTAAGATTGTTCATTGCCTTTTCTTTCGTTCGTTGCTTTTTCTTTTGTTTGTTGCTTTTTCTTGGAAGAATATTGTCCTTATCTTTTTTTATTTTTCTTTTGAAGAATAATTTTCTTGTAGCTTTTGCCTTGTTCCTTGAATTGTGTGCTGTAATGTTTGCCTGTTGATCTTTCTTTGCCTTTGTCCTTGGACCTTCCATCTTCAAACATCAAAATCCGACTTTCATATTAGCTCACCCAAAGAGTACATCTGCCTGTTGTACCTACAATGGTGGCTTTTTCAAATAATGTGAAGTTTTAGTTCCTGTTTCAACAATTATTTTTCTTCTTGGGCAACAACCCAATATTTTCTTATGTGAGATTTTCTCACCTTCTTAGGAACTAACCTTAGCAGAAATCCTCACGTACGTAACGTTATGTTTTCAAAAACAAAGCCCTGGATTTCCAGAATAACTTGAAGCATACCGTCCAACTGGCCTTGTCAATTAACCTCGTAGGCTGGGTCTTTTTCTTTTTTTTTCTTCGCACAACGTTGAAAACTTTGGCTAGAGGTGAGAAAAACAGAGGAAAAACTCACCCTCGACTTTTACTGGACTGTTGTCCACATCTGACGCAAAACAAACTCCTCTTTCTAGGTTCTTTGATCATTTTTTGCCGAGACTTGATCAATCACGAAATTGTGTTAACCACTTCAATACCAGGCACCTTCCTGCCGAAGCCAATTTTCAGCTTTCAGCACTTTGAATGACAATTGCGCGGTCATACAACACTGTACCCAAACAAATTTTTTATCATTTTGTTCCCACAAATAGAGCTTTCTTTTGGTGGTATTTGATCACCTCCTGCGTTTTTATTTTTTGCGCAACAAATAAAAAAAGACCGAAATTTTTTTTAAAAAAACAAGCTTTTCTTTGTTTCTGTTAAAAATTTTTGTAAATAAGTACGTTTTCTTCTTCAATGATGGGCACTGATATGGCTGCACTGACAGGCACTGATAAGGCGGCACTGATAGGCACCGATGAGGTGGCACTGGCAGGCACTGATGGGCACTGAAAGGCGGCACTGATGGACACTGATAGGTGACACTGATGGACACTGATAGGTGGCACTGGTATGCGGCACTGATGGGCACTCATAGGCAGCACTGATGGGCACTCATAGGTGGCACTGATGGGCACTCATAGGCGGCACTGATGGGCACTTATGGGTGGCACTGATGGGTACTTATGGGTGGCACGGATGGGCACTGATGGGCAGTGATAGGTGGGCACTGATGGGCAGTGATAGATGGCACAGATGGACACTGATGCGTGGCACAGTGGACACTGATAGGTGGCACTGTTGACACTGATTGGTGGCACTGATGACATGGGTGGCATTGCTGGGCATCAGTGATTTATAATGGTGCCAGTCAGTGCCCATTTGTGGGCACTGATTGGCACAGATTGGGCACAGACTGGGCACATTGGGCACATGTGGATGGCCATGGGGTACATACCTGACCATCAACATGTTGCCCGCTTCCCAGGTGGTCCTGGCGGCTTCCCTGATGATCTAGTGTGGGCATCCGAGGGGGAGCTGCGCTGATAAACAATCAGCGCAGACCACCCCTGTCAGGAGAGCCACTGATCGGCTCTCCTCTACTCGCATCTGCTAGACGCGAGTGAGGAAAAGCCGATCAATGGCTTTTTCTATTGACATCGTGATCAGCCATGATTGGACACAACCGATCATGTGGTAAAGAGCCTCCGCCAGAGGCTCTTTACCAAGATCAGTGGAGCGGTGTGTCAAACTGGCACACCGATTCACCCATCGCCGCAATGCGCGCCCCCATGGGCGCACGGCGGCTGTTATCCTGAAGGACATAATATGATGCCCAGTCAGGATAACTGAACCACCCCCCGCCGTCAATCTTCTATAGGCCGGGCGGGAAGTGTTTAACCGCCCCCCTTTGTCAAGGAGTGGGAAAAAAATGAGTGAAGAAAAGTATAAATACTAGAATTCTTGTATCTCAAGGGCGTTTCTGGATGAATGGCTTTCCGACTTGTTAAAGTCTTTGTGTGTAAATATGTCTGTGTCATCTCTCCTAATGGGTGTGTGGAGAAGTATGTCTGTCTTTATCCAAGGCCGCATCTCCATCAATATGTTAGGAATTTGTTTCATTTTAGAAATAGTAGAATCCTTAGTTCGTACAATACTTCAAGAAAAGTTGTTTTATTCTTCAGAAAGATAAGCAAAGACAAGACTTACATAGTGACATCTGGTAACATATGGTATGGTGATGGCTTCAGAAGGAGGAAGAGATATCAGATGTTACATTCTCCAAAGTGTAGGGTTCCTTCCTTCTCTTCCCACCTCCTTTCCTAACTAGCCATCCAACCCTAAATTCTTATACTGTTTCATACACAGCAGGAGACCCTCACTCGAGTATAAGCTGAGGGGGGCTTTTTTAGCATAAAAAATGTGTTGAAAACGTTGGCTTATGCTCTAGTATATACTGTAAGTCATATTTACCAATCTATTGTAATTTCCTAGAAGAAGCCTCACCATCCAAAATATTCTTTATCCCAAAGTGACAATGCACAATCTCCCAAAATGGGGACATCAATAAAAACATGAGGGAGGTTGTCAGACTTTTACTTACCAGACTGATGAGTCCGCTTGGGCAGAGGGTAGACTCCCTTACTTATCCGACTCACGGCCCCTGGTAGAGCAGACAGGAGGCACAAGAGTGCGGAATGGTATGAG
The DNA here is from genome assembly GCA_037952925.1 of Lithobates clamitans. Classification (NCBI taxonomy): domain Eukaryota; kingdom Metazoa; phylum Chordata; class Amphibia; order Anura; family Ranidae; genus Lithobates; species Lithobates clamitans. Next base: position 2,802,125 of record JBBGZY010000441.1, read on the forward strand.
AGCCTGCTGAAGAGATCCAGGTACAGGATGAGAGATTATCTTCAGACAACAGGTCAGTAGTCCGTAACACTGGTAACAGGTGCTGAGCAGGAGCAAGACAGGCAGATCGGGACACAAGCAGGGTTCGGCAACAGACTGGCAGCAAGGTACAATAGGAGCAGGCAGAAGCAGAGTCAAACAGGCCAAGGTCAGGTACAGGCAGCAAACAGGAGAATCCAAGGGCAATCCGGGTCGTCAGGAGATCAGTTAACAGGAAGACAAGACAGGAAACAGGAACTATGGCACAGGAAGCTGATGATCAGGCAGCACTGAACAGAGTGCCTGACAAACTTAAATAGGCTGGCTTGCTCACAGGCACGCCCTCTGGTGGCCAATACCATGACCAGCAAGGTGAGCTCTCTGACAGTGCCCCCTCCCTAAGGGCAGCCTCCGGATGCCCAGCCGGGCCAACTTGGAGGCATGAACATTTCTGAAAGTCTGTAAAAGTTCCGGGGCATGTAAATTGTTTTCTGGTTCCCAGGAATTGTCCTCCGGACCATACCCCTTCCATATAATAAGATACTGAATTCCATTCCTCCTTTTCCTACAGTCAAGGATTGCCTCTACCTCGAATTCCTCTTCGTTGTCAATTATGACAGGTTTGGGTGGGCAGACAGTGCGACCAGCAAAAGGATTAGAGGTAGCAGGTTTCAGCAGCGTCACATGGAAGACCGGGTGTACTTTTAGAGAGTCTGGCAAATCAAGTTCATAGGTCACATCATTTATTTTCCTCTTCACTGGGAATGGCCCCATAAACTTAGGGCCTAATTTCCTAGAGGGACAAGACATTTTCAGGTTAGTTGTGGACAACCACACTTGGTTGCCCGGCTCCAGGATCAATTCTCCACGCCTCTTCTTATCAAACATTTTTTTATTGTAATCCTGGGATTTGGCCATAGTCTCTTGTAGGATCTTATTGTTGTTGGAAAAGAAATTCATAGTCTCTGAGACGGCCGGAATGGAGCATTCAGGTACTGAGATTGGTAGAAAAGATGGATGGAACCCGTAATTAGCGTAAAATGGTGTTTGATTGATGGCAGAGTGCAAGGAGTTGTTATAGGAGAATTCTTCAACGGGTAATAAGGAAACCCAGTCATCCTGAGAGAAGGCAGAGAAGCACCTGAGGTATTGCTCCAAGGTCTGGTTGGTTCTCTCAGTTTGCCCGTTCGTCTGGGGATGATAGGCGGATGAAAAGGCCAATTCAATTTCGAGGGAACCACAGAAGGCCCTCCAGAACCTTGAAGTGAATTGAATCAGACACAATGCTTGCTGGGACTCCATGTAACCTAACCACTTCTTTGACAAAAATCTTTGCCGTATCCATAGCCGAAGGTGTACCCTTCATGGGGAGGAAATGTGCCATCTTTGACAGCCTGTCTACCACAACAAAAATAGTAGAGAAACCCTCGGAGGGGGGCAATTCCACGATGAAGTCTATTGATATCATCTTCCATGGCCTCTCTTGAACAGGTAAGGGTTTTAATAATCCCCAGGCCTTTGTCCTGGTGTTCTTACTCCGAGCACAAGTGTTGCATGAATCCACAAAATTTTTACAGTCACAGGCTAATTGAGGCCACCAGAAGGTGTGCTGTACCAGCTCAGTGGTTTTCAGGACACCGAAATGTCCGGCCAACTTATGATCATGACATAGTTCCATCACAGTCACCCTTAGCTTCTCGGGAACCACGATCTTGTCCCTTCGCCAAAACAGGCCCTCTCTCCAATCTGTTTCGGGGTACGGAAGCATTCCCACCGAGGCGTGCCTTATCCGTGAAACAAGGTCCCCTTGGAGGAGCAGGAAGTTCCCCGAAGGAAGAATCGTATCGGGAGATACGGTCTTCTCTGCATCGTAAAACATGCGGGAAAGAGCATCTGACTTTATATTCTTGGAACCGGGCCTGTAAGTTATGTGAAACTGGAATCGTGAGAAAAAAAGTGCCCATCTGGCCTGGCGAGGTCTTAATCTTTTGGCTGTTCTCAGGTATTCCAGATTCTTGTGGTCGGTGTAGACCAGAATAGGATGTGCAGCACCCTCCAATAGGTAACGCCATTCCTCCAGAGCCGCCTTGATGGCCAGAAGTTCTCGATCCCCCACATCATAATTTCTTTCCGAAATTGAAAGTTTGCGTGAAAAGAACGCTACTGGATAGAGGAGGGCCTTGGCGCCCTGTCGTTGAGAGAGCACCGCTCCCACTGCGATCTCCGAAGCGTCGACCTCCAAGACAAATGGTAGGACAGGGTTAGGGTGTTTCAAAATGGTGGCTGAAGTAAATAGCTTTTTGAGTTTTTCGAAAGCCAACTGGGCTTTGTCAGTTAAAGAGAATCGGGTTCCCTGTTTGGTCAATTCGGTGATTGGAGCGATGATTGCAGAAAAACCTTTAATAAACTTCCGGTAAAAATTGGCAAAGCCAATAAAGCGTTGTACCCCTTTTTTATCTATCGGAGCGGGCCAATCAAGAATAGCAGACACCTTTTGGGGGTCCATCCTGATACCCTCCACTGAGATGACTAGGCCCAAGAACTGAATACACTGACGTTCAAACTCGCATTTCTCGAGTTTTGCATAGAGGCCGTGTTGCCTAAGCCGGGTTAGGACATTGCAGACATGTCTACGGTGATCGGTTAGTGAAGAGGAGAAGATCAAGATGTCGTCAAGGTATACTATTACATACAGATCCAGGTAATCACGGAAAATATCGTTGACGAAATGTTGGAAGGTTGCGGGAGTGTTGCATTATCCAAATGGCATGACAAGGTACTCGAAGTGCCCGAATCAAGTGCGGGAGGCCGTCTTCCATTCGTCCCCTTTTCTGATACGGATCAAGTTATAAGCTCCGCGGAGATCTAGTTTCGTGAATATGACTGCGGTTCCTAATCTTTGAAAAAGTTCAGGTACTAAAGGCAAGGGATAACGATTCTTAATGGTGATCTTATTCAACTCCCGGTAATCGATGCAGGGACATAACGAGTGGTCCTTCTTCTCGACAAAGAAGATGCCGGCACCGGCTGGGGAGGTAGAAGGACAAATGAACCCTTTTTCCAAGTTTTCATCTATGTAAGTCTTTAATGTGTCTAACTCCTGCTCAGTTAACGGGAAGATTCTCCCAAATGGAACTTCAGTACCAGGTAACAGTTCTATAGGACAGCCATACGGCCTATGAAGGGGCAAGGTTTCTGCTCCTTTTTTACTAAATACATCCAGGAAGTCCAGATAAGCTTCAGGGACGGACTGACGTAGTTCAGCATCTGAGTCCAAGCACAGGAGTTGGGAGGTCATGTCAGAAGATTGCTGTAAACAATGCTGTTGGCAATACTCAGAGAGAAATTTGACTTCTCCTGTGGCCCAGTTGATACTGGGATTGTGGGCCTGCAGCCAGGGCATCCCTAGGATAATAGGGAAGAGAGGAGAAGAGATGGCATCCAGACGCAGAAGCTCCTGATGGTGGGTACCCATGGTGGCCAGCAAGGGGACGGTCTCTTGAGTGACCGGGCCTGAACTAAGGATGGATCCATCCGCTAGATGGACAGCAAGCCCCTGAGCCTTAGGTTGAAGCGGAATACGATGGTTGGCAGCAAAGGTCAAATCGATAAAACAGCTGCATGCGCCGGAATCAATAATTTATGACACTGGAATACTCCCTCCTGGAAGCTGCAGAGTGAAGGAAAGAGCGAGATGAGAACCAAGTTTAGGTAACACAGATGCACACATTGAAGAGGCAGAACGACACTTACGCATCTTGTTGGGGCAGGCTCTCACGTAGTGCCCGGATTCACCGCAGTATAGGCACAGGTTGTGGGTTTGTCTGCGCATCTTTTCCTCTGGAGTAAGCGTAGGCCGGAGCAGACCGAGTTGCATGGGTTCAGGGGGTTCTGGAGTCGAGACAGATGAAGCCGGAGGAAACTGACTGACCGGACTGGGAACCTTGGGTAACATCCAGCTGGGACGAAGGTGGCTGGTAGACCTTTCTGACCGACGCTCTCTTAGGCGACGGTCAATCTGGATGGAGAGATCGATGAGGTCTTTCAGAGACTGAGGTACCCCCACTCGAGCCAACTCATCCTTGAGTGGGTCAGATAGCCCCATTCTGAACTGATGATGCAGGGCAGCGTCGTTCCAGTCCGTATCGGCGCTCCAACGTCTGAAGTCGACTGCATAATCGTCGGCCGCTCTGCGACCCTGTTGCAGAGAGTGCAGTGCAGCTTCAGCAGTCGCTGTCAGTTGGGGATCTTCATATAATTGGGACATGGCCCTGAAGAAATCGTCTAGGCTATCTAGGGAGATAGATTTTTGCTCCAGAAGGCGGTGAGCCCAGGTTTGTGGCTCACCTGTCAGCAGGGAAATAACAAAGCCTACTTTGGTCACTTCCAGTGAAAACGTGCGGGGTTGCAGAGCAAAGTAGAGTTTGCAGGAATTGCGGAAGGCACGATACTTGCTGCGTTCACCGGCAAATTTCTCGGGAGTGGGTACTCTGGGCTCTGGAGGAAGCATTACTACGATGGGTGCAGATTGGAATCCAGCAGAAGACGCCCCCTGGGGGTTGGAAGAGGAAGATAAGGCCTGGACTTGTTCCTCTAATCTTGAGTAACCTTCCTGAAGGCTTTTCACGGCCTGGGTAAGTCCTGCCAGGTGTCTACATAGTTCATCCATGGGGGAGGCCCCCTGCCCAGACTCAGTCATGGCTGCCTGATACTGTCAGATTTTACTTACCAGACTGATGAGTCCGCTTGGGCAGAGGGTAGACTCCCTTACTTATCCGACTCACGGCCCCTGGTAGAGCAGACAGGAGGCACGAGAGTGCGGAATGGTATGAGAGCCTGCTGAAGAGATCCAGGTACAGGATGAGAGATGATCTTCAGACAACAGGTCAGTAGTCCGTAACACTGGTAACAGGTGCTGAGCAGGAGCAAGACAGGCAGATCAGGACACAAGCAGGGTTCGGCAACAGACTGGCAGCAAGGTACAATAGGAGCAGGCAGAAGCGGAGTCAAACAGGCAAAGGTCAGGTACAGGCAGCAAACAGGAGAATCCAAGGGCAATCCGGGTCGTCAGGAGATCAGGTAAACAGGAAGACAAGACAGGAAACAGGAACTATGGCACAGGAAGCTGATGATCAGGCAGCACTGAACAGAGTGCCTGACAAACTTAAATAGGCTGGCTGCTCACAGGCACGCCCTCTGATGGCCAATACCATGACCAGCAAGGTGAGCTCTCTGACAGAGGTTCTATCATCTTGCCATTCTATCCAGATCTAAAAAAAGTTTTGATTTTAGTTATACTTTAATTTTGTGTGATATAAATTTTAAAGCTGGAATCCAATATCAACCACTTGCCGACGGCCTCACAAAGATATACGTCGACAGAATGGCAAGGGCAGGCAGTGTAACGTACCCATACTTTACTCCCCTACCGAGGTGGTCGGCATCGTTGCAGGAGCGATCCGTCCTGAGGGGGAGGCCATTGATTCATGGCCACCCCCTCACGATCTTTCCTGATGAATGGAAAGTTTCCTCTGATTCTGAAACTGTAAACAGAAGCAGAGGAAGTGATGTCATCTCTCCTCGTGTCAGTCTTTTCATCCGGAGCCCGAGGAGAGAAGGCACCACTGTGAGTTTGCACCAACAGCACACTAACACCAGTACACATAGGCAGACAAATCACCCCCAATCACCCCCGATAACCCCCCCAATCAACCCCCCTGCACCCCCTGTCACAGTGACACCAATAGCAGTTTTCATTTTTTTTACTGATCACTGCATTGGTGTAATGTTGTGACTGTTATAAGTGTTAGGGCAATTAGTGGTAGGCCCCTTTAAGTCTAGGGTACCCCCTACCCCCCTAATAAAGGTTTAGCCCCTTGATCGCCCCCCAGATAGCCCTTTTACCCCCTGTTGCCAGTGTCACTAATCGATCATTTTTCTGATCGCCGTATTGGTGTCACGGGTGACGCTAGTTAGCCTGTTAGTTATTTAGGTTCACCATCAGCTTTTTATAGCGTCAGGTACCCTCATTTACTACCTGATAAAGGTTTTAATCCCCTGATTGCCCCCTAGTTAACCCTTTCACCAGTGATCACTGCATAAGTGTTACGGGTGATGCTGGTTAGTTAGTTTGTTTTTTATACCTGCTGTTTATTACCCAATAAAGGTTTAACCCCCTAATCGCCCGGCGGGTGATATCAAATAGGTTTTAGGGTTAGTTAGGGTTTGCGTCGCCCCAGGCAGCATCAGATTAGTGCCAGTACCGCTAACACCCACGCACGCAGCATACACCTCCCTTAGTGGTATAGTGTCTGAACGGATCAATATCTGATCTGAACAGATCTATACTAGCGTCCCCAGCAGTTTAGGGTTCCCAAAAACGCAATGTTAGTGGGATCAGCCCAGATACCTGCTAGCACCTGCGTTTTGCCCAGCCCACCCAAGTGCAGTATCCATCGATCACTGTCACTTACAAAACGCTATACACATAACTGTAGCATTCGCAGGGTCAGGCCTGATCCCTGTGATCGCTAACAGTTTTTTTGGTAGCGTTTGATACAGTTGCTGACAGCCTAGGAGCTTTTTTACCTGTGAGTCTCACTACTGTACCAGTAAATTTAGAGCCCAAAATGGCAAATCGAAGGTACACTAGTGAAGAGGCCTACACGTTTCTGAGCATGACAGATAGTGAAGAGGAAGTCACTCATCTGTCAGATTCAGGCTCAGAATATGATCCTGTAGACCACAGCTTCTCCATGACAGATAGCTCTGACGACGTAGTTGTGGTCCCTGCCAAGGTCAGGCGTACCAGACCCCGATCATCTTCTGCTGTTGAGGTGCAAGAACTGCAGGGCTCTCGTATGGAGCAGAAAAGTACTAGTGCCACTCATCCTTCTGGTGAACTGGCAAGCACCAGCGGCCCAGTACATCCTGGTCGTACATCCAGCACTGCAGTATCACATGGTGACGTGGCAAGTCCCATAAGTGCAGTTCAAGCTGGCGAGGTGGCAAGCACAAGTAGTGTCCCTCTGCCACCAAGAAGACAAAGACAGGCCTGTCGTGCCCATAGTGTCCTACCTGCAGAATTTGCCAATCCTAATTGGGAGCCCACCACTTCTGCAGCACCCGTACTTCCCCCATTCACTGGTCAACCTGAAATTCAGGTAGAAACAGTTGATTTTACGTCACTTGATTTTCATTTGCTGTTTTTCACTGAAGATCTCTATAGATCTATTGTGGACCAAAGTAATCTGTATGCTGGTCAATTCATCACCGCTAATCCCCAGTTCTCCCTTGCCAGAGATTGGAAACCAATTACGGTTTCCAAATTTAAGACCTTTCTAGGCGTGACACCCGCTATTATTGTCCGGCGTACCAGACCCCGATCATCTTCTGCTGTTGAGGTGCAAGAACTGCAGGGCTCTCATATGGAGCAGAAAAGTACTAGTGCCACTCATCCTTCTGGTGAACTGGCAAGCACCAGCGGCCCAGTACATCCTGGTCGTACATCCAGCACTGCAGTATCACATGGTGACATGGCAAGTCCCATAAGTGCAGTTTAAGCTGGCGAGGTGGCAAGCACAAGTAGTGTCCCTCTGCCACCAAGAAGACAAAGACAGGCCTGTCGTGCCCATAGTGTCCTACCTGCAGAATTTGCCAATCCTAATTGGGAGCCCACCACTTCTGCAGCACCCGTACTTCCCCCATTCACTGGTCAACCTGAAATTCAGGTAGAAACAGTTGATTTTACGTCACTTGATTTTCATTTGCTGTTTTTCACTGAAGATCTCTATAGATCTATTGTGGACCAAAGTAATCTGTATGCTGGTCAATTCATCACCGCTAATCCCCAGTCCTCCCTTGCCAGAGATTGGAAACCAATTACGGTTTCCAAATTTAAGACCTTTCTAGGCGTGACACCCGCTATTATTGTCCCTCCTGTCCTGACTATCCTGGTTTTTACATTGGTGAACTTTTTGAACGCTACCATACACTAGTGGAGTTTTCGCGTAGAGTACAGCACTGCACAGACTAGGACACACTTTCACAGGGTCTCCCAAGATGCCATCCCATTTTGAGAGACCCGAACCTGGAACCGAACCGTTACAGTTACAGTTACAAATAAAATTGTAAAAAAAAATAAAACACAAAAAAATATGATAAAAAAACAAAAATAGTTGTTGCTTTATTGTTCTCTCTCTCTCTCTCTATTTTCTCTCTATTTTTCTGCTCTTTTTTACTGTATTCTATTCTTCAATGTTTTATTGTTATTATGTTTTATCATGTTTGCTTTTCAGGTATGTAATTTTTTTATACTTTACTGGTTACTGTGCTTTATTGTTAACCATTTTTTTGTTTTCAGGTACGCCATTCAGCTGCAGCGCGGATTTATTTATCTTGACAGCAACAGCATTTGCTCCCACCATATATAAAGCCGTGACTCCAGCACTGTAGGAGGTGATTTCACCAGCACAGTTAAAAAAAAGAGCATGTATGCCGAAGCATAGGGGCAGCAGGGGTGGAGGAGCGATTTGCTCCTAACTTTTGGGGCGGATGCCAGTGTTGCCAACCCTACGAAGCAAAATTTACTGACAGGACACCAAAATTTACAAACAGCACCAATTTCTTACTGGCAAATAATCATGAAATTTACTGGCAGACACATTTTTTTACTGGCATTGCAAAAAAGAACCTAAAATTGCAGTTTTCAGTGCTAAACAGTGCAAATATCAATATTTAAACTATAAACACATATCTAGTGCTATTAGCAATGTCTTTAAGTTAGGGTACTAGAATCCAGTCAGCACAGAGTTCCCCCTTACATCAGAGTCTGCAGGATTTCCCCTTACAGTGAAACAAAACTCTTATGTAAAGGGGAACGCTGCAAATCATGATCTAAGGTGGAACTCTGGTGTAGAGGGGGGGCTTTGGTGACCAGAGACCACCTTATATCAGAGTCCACTGTGTTCCCTTTACATCAGAGTTCCCAATTACATCAGGGTCCGCAGATTGAGTTCCCCCTTGCACTGTAAGGGGGAATCCTGCTGACTGATGTAAAGGGGAATGCCAGGAACGCTGATGTGGGGGCACTCTGGTGACCAAAGACCACCTTACGTAGAGTGAATAGATTGAAGGTAAGGGGAGTTACTAATATAGGTGGAAACCTTTATATCAGTGCCCCTTTACATTATTGTATTCACTCCCCCCTTACATCAGTGATCCCCCCTCAGACTGGCCTGGCGGAGCTGTCACTGACCTCCTCTCAGTTGCACCATGCAGGAATCAGTCAAAAGGCTCCAGCTTGGTGGCTCTGGGTGGGTTTTATCCTACAGGAGACGGTCAGATGCTGCGGATATAATACAGGAGGCGGTCAGATGCTGCGGATATAATACAAGAGACGGTCAGAGGCTGTGGATATAATACAGGAGACGGTCATAGACCGTTGATATAATACAGGAGACGGTCAGAGACTGCGGATGTAATACAGGAGACGGTCAGAGACTGCGGATGTAATACAGGAGACGGTCAGAGACTGCGGATATAATACAGGAGACGGTCAGAGACTGCTGATATAATACAGGAGACGGTCAGAGACTGGGGATATAATACAGGAGACGGTCAGAGACTGCGGATATAATACAGGAGACGGTCAGAGACTGCGGATATAATACAGGAGACGGTCAGAGACTGTGGATATAATACAGGAGACGGTCAGAGACTGCTGATATAATACAGGAGACGGTCAGAGACTGCGGATATAATACAGGAGACGGTCAGAGACTGCGGATATAATACAGGAGACGGTCAGAGACTGCTGATATAATACAGGAGACAATCAGAGACTGCTGATATAATACAGGAGACAATCAGAGACTGCTGATATAATACAGGAGACAATCAGAGACTGCTAAAATAATACAGGAGATGGTCAGATGCTGCGGATATAATACAGGAGACCAAATGTGCTCACTACTTCTTATTTAGATAAAAAATATAGGAATAAACACCTCAAGACCATTAAGCACAATACATAATCAATTATATTATGAGCAAACAGTACACACACTATACAGACACAATATACAGCAGCACTTTTCATCAGAAAATCAGTTAAATCATATTGCTGCTGCTGCTGCTGCCTCCCCTCCTGGCATGCTGGGATTTGTAGTGCCGGAGACACATGAGGTGGTAACTCTGGAGATGACTGAAGAGGCTGTGCCTGGGCTGGACTGGTGAGCAGTGCAGGTAATACTTAGAGATTGGGGGAGAAAATCCTCCCTAATCAGTTTTAGAAACAAAGCTCTAAAAGATCTGACACAAAAAACGATCATCTACTGTATACAGCCCATTCTCTGCCCCCCTCCTCCTGCCCACTAAGACCACAAGGCAATGAGAGACATTGATTTAGCTAATCAGTAGCTTACCCTCCTCTGCTAAGCTGAAGACACTACAGTCCGTCCTGTTCCACTGCAGGCTGACTCCATCCCTCCCCCTCCCAGCATCTCCTGTGCAGAATCGAATAAGGCGCGCTGTGGAAGGAAGGGGGAGGGTACAGGACACACAAGTAAGCAGGCGCAGCAGTGAGCAGTGTCAGAGAGATCATCGGGAATGATCGGAGACTCTCGGCATGCTTCGGAACTGCACATGCGCAGTTCTGAGCCGGGACCGTCATTTTTTACGGGCAAGTTTTTTTTTTTCACGGATTTTCACGGGCATGAAAAAATAGCCCCGTTTTTACGGGCTGCCCGTAAAAACACGGGCGGTTAGCAACACTGGCGGATGCCCCCATGCTTTGGCATATATATATTTTAGGCACAGATTGCGTTAAAAAATTTTTATTTTTTTACTTTTTTTTGTATTTGCTTTGCAGGTATAGTATGTCTTACTGTTATACTGTAATGTTATTTTGTTTTATTGTTAACCATCATTTGCATAGCAGGTACGCCATTCAGTTGCAGCACGGATTTATTTATCTTGACAGCAACAGCGTTTGCGTTCAGCCCACGGGCTGCATGAAAAAAAAGATTACAATTTATACCCAACAAGGACCAGCAACATACTGGTATGTTGCTGGACTTTGAATGGTTATACCAGAATGATGCCTGTGGGTTTAGGTATCATCTTGGTATAATTCTTTTCAGCCAGCGATCGGCTTTCATGTAAAATCAATCCTAGTGACTAATTAGCCTCTAGACTGCTTGTACAAGCAGTGGGATGGAATTTCCCCTCCCTCCCACCGTCTTCCATGGTTTTCTCTGGCTCTCCTGTCCCAACAGGGAACCTAAGAATGCAGCCGGTGGTTCCGCCAGCTGACCATAGAGCTGATCAGAGACAAGAATGGCTCCAATCATCTCTATGGCCTAAGAAACCGGAAGCTACAAGCATTTCATGACTTAGATTTCACTGGATGTAGACAGCGCCATTGGGAAATTGGGAAAGCATTTTATCACACTGATCTTGGTGTGGTCAGATGCTTTAAGGGCAGAGGAGAGATCTAGGATCTAATAGACCACATTTTTTTTCAAAAAAGAGCACTTGTCACTACCTATTGCTATCATAGGGGATATTTACATTCCCCGAGATAACAATAAAAATGATTTTAAAAAAATGAAAGGAACAGTTTAAAAATAAAATAAAAAAGCAAAATAAACAATTAAAAAAAAAAAAAAAAGCACCCCTGTCCCCTCCTTCTTTCATGCAAAGGCGAACGCAAGTGTCGGTCTTGCGTCATATGTACTACACAGCAATTGCACCATGCATGTGAGGTATTACCGCAAAGGTCAGATTGAGAGCAGTAATTTTAGCTGTAGACCTCCTCTGTAAATCAAAAATGGTAACCTGTAAAGGCTTTTAAAGGCTTTTAAAAATGTATGTAGTTTGTGTGCAATTTTAAAGCATGTTGTGTTTGATATCCATGTACTTGGCCTAAGATCATCTTTTTTATTTCATCAAACATTTGAGCAATATAGTGTGTTTTAGTGCATTAAAATGTAAAAAGTGTGTTTTTCAAAAAAAAAAAAAATGCGTTTTAAAAATCGCTACTCAAATACTGTGTGAAAAAAAAAATGAAACACTCACCATTTTAATTTGTAGGGCCTTTGCTTTAAAAAATATATAATGTTTGGGTGTTTAAATAATTTTCTTGCAAAAAAAAATATTTTTTCATGTAAACAAAAAGTGTCAGAAAGGGCTTTGTCTTCATGTGGTTAGAACAGTGGGTGATGTGTGACATAAGCTTCTAAATGTTGTGTGTAAAATGCCAGGATAGTTCAAACCCCCCTCCAAATGACCCCATTTTGGAAAGTAGACACCCCAAGCTATTAGCTGAAAGGCATGTCGAGTCCATGGAATATTTTATATTTTGACACAAGTTGTGGGAAAAAGACAAATTTTGTTTGCACAAAGTTGTAACTAAATGATATATTGCTCAAACATGCCATGAGCATATGTAAAAAATTACACACCAAAATACATTCTGCTGTTTCTCCTGAGTAAAGGGGTACCACATGTTTAAGACTTTTTGGGAGCCTAGCCGCGTATGGGACCCCGAAAACCAAGCACCTCCTTCAGGCTTTCTGAGGGTGTAAATTTTTGATTTCACTCCTCACTGCCTACCACAGTTGGAGGCCATGGAATGCCCAGATGGAACAAAACCCCACAAAATGACCCCATTTTGGAAAGTAGACACCCCAATTGTATTTTGCAGATCTTGCTTTTTGTCACAAAGTTTTGAAAATTGAAAAAAGAAAAGAAATACATTTTTCTTTTCTTTCTTCATTTTCAAAAACAAATGAGAGCTGTAAAATACACACCATGCCTTTCAGCAAATAGCTTGGGGTGTCTACTTTCCAAAATGGGGTCATTTGGGGGGGATTTGTGCCATCTTGGCATTTTATGGCCTTCAAAACTGTGATAGGTACTGAGGAGTGAAATAAAAAATTTAAGCCCTTAGAAATCCTGAAGGTGGTGCTTGGTTTTCGGGGCCCCGTACGCGGCTAGGCTCCCAAAAAGTCCCACATATGTGGTATCCCCGTACTCAGGAGAAGCAGCAGAATGTATTTTGGGGTGTAATTCCACATATGCCCATGGCATGTTTGAGCAATATATTATTTAGTGACAATTTTGTGCAAAAAAAGTTTGTCATTTTCCCGCAACTTGTGGCGAAATATAATATATTCCATGGACTCGACATGCCTCTCAGCAAATAGCTTGGGGTGTCTACTTTCCAAAATGGGGTCATTTGGGGGGGTTTGCCATCTTGACATGCCCTTCAAAATTGTGATAGGTAGTGAGGAGTGAAATAAAAAATGTACGCCCTTAGAAATACTGAAGGCGGTGATTGGTTTTCAGGGCCCTGTGCGTGGCTAGGCTCCCAAAAAGTCCCACACATGTGGTATCCCCGTACTTAGGAGAAGCAGCAGAATTTATTTTGGGGTGCAATTCCACATATAACCATGGCATGTGTGAGCAATATATCATTTAGTGACAACTTTTTGTAAAATATATATATATATATATATATATATATATTTTGTCATTATTCAATCACTTGGGACAAAAAAATTAAACATGCCTCTCGGCAATTTCCTTGGGGTGTCTACTTTCCAAAATGGGGTCATTGGGGGGGGGGGGGTTGTACTCCCCTGCCATTTTAGCACCTCAAGAAATGAGACAGGCAGTCATAAACTAAAAGCTGTGTAAATTCCAGAAAATGTACCCTAGTTTGTAGACGCTATAACTTCTGCTCAAACTAATAAATATACGCTTGTTGACATTTTTTTTTACCAAAGACATTTGGCTGAATACATTTTGCCCTAAATGTATGACTAAAATTGAGTTTATTGGATTTTTCTTTTAACAAAAAGTAGAAAATATCATTTTTTTTCAAAATTTTCATTCTTTTTCCGTTTATATCGCAATAAATAAAAATTGCAGAGGCAATCAAATACCATCAAAAGAAAGCTCTCTTTGTGGGAAAAAAATGACGCAAATTTTGTTTGGGTACAACGTTGCATGACCGCGCAATTACCAGTTAACCTCCCTGGCGGTATTCCAGAGTTTGGCTCGGGGTGGAATTTCAGAACCAAAAACGGTAACCCCGAGCCAGACTCATCGCATCACAGGATCCAGAAAGTGCTTACTTACCTTGTCCCCTGGATCCTGCGATGTCTCCCCGCAGTGTGAGCGGCTTGTCCTCCGCTCGATTCATCACGGAGACGAGCTCCATTCCCTGCAAGCGTTGCAACGCATGGGGACGGAGAACGGCGCCAAATTCAAAAAGTGAAACACACTATACATACAGTACACTGTAATCTTACATATTACATTAATGTATGAAATTATTTCACATCCCTTTTGTCCCTAGTGGTTTCTCCAGTGTCCTGCATGCAGTTTTATATTATAAAAACTGTTCTTTTTGCCTGGAAACTGGAGATTGCCCATAGCAACCAAAACCGTCCATTTACATCAAAAGTGGTTTTAGACCAACTAGAAAACAGCGATAATAAATTAGAATCACTTGCAGAATTGAGCGATAGTGATTTGTGGGGAGATCCGTCATCAAATACTGAATAGTAATGACAGCGACAATTCTGCAACTGAGCAAATTTCAGTGTTTTTGATTTGATTACATTAATAAATATTTATTATTATATTATTTGGTATAATTATTTATAGTTATTTATTATATTATAATTTATTATTTCGTGTTTCAAAATTTATCATACCCGAGATGTCTACCAGACTCTTGTTTGGACAGATTTAAGTGAGTTATTCCTAAGAATTACAGGCCTACAATATAAAACACAAAATTTCCATGCAAAATAATTGTACTGCTTTCAGCATCAAAAATCTGAAATAATCATACCACCAGGGAGGTTAAAGCAGCGCAGTGTCAAATTGTAAAAAGTCCTCTGGTCTTTAGGCAGCCAAATGGCCTGGGGCTTAAGTGGTTATTTGAACTAACAGCTGTACATTTTATGGCACATCACTAAGCAATGTGGCTTATTAATGCACACGTTACCTGAAAATTGTAATTGCACAAAATATTATGTTGCAGGTCACTGACATATGCAATTTATCAATGTATTGAGGACATAGTGATCTCTGAAAAATACACATAAATGGTTAATTGACATTTGATAGACATTTTTACAAAGAGCATGACCACGTCCCAATGTGGCCTATTAATGCACACGTTACCTGAAAATTGTAATTGCACAAAATATTATGTTGCAGGTCACTGACATATGCAATTTATCAATGTATTGAGGACACAGTGATCTCTGAAAAATACACACAAATGCTTAATTGACATTTGATAGACATTTCTACAAAGAACACGACCAACTTCATCCCAATTAGTGAGAAAGACAGAAATTTTAACAAGCTAACAGAAAGTGCACTTGCTAATGGGGTAATGGCAATATGCGCTTCTACTACTACACTGATTGCAAAATTGATTTATTACTACAGTGCTTGGCCTTACATTGCAGAGGACATCTCATTTAAAGAGCCTGTTAAACTCTCCTTTCTTTGAAAGGATTAGATTATGCTGCAGTGTCTGTGTATATTTGGCTGGGCTGACAATGAAGAACATGCAATGTAACACAAACTAAATTTCATTGAACACATACAGTACAATACAGAAAGGTTCATATAGTACATTTCTGCCTTTAAGATGCAAAGACTTTTGACATTTTACTGGTGTGTTTTCAGATATTGGTTGTGATTTTAACAGCAGAAATAGGCTGGGCTGAAGTAAATTGTAAAAATCTTCATCTTTTTAAACTATGGACTAAAAAGTATTAGCAATGCAAAACAGAAAGCATTGGATTGAAATTCTTTCGTCAGGTGACACACTTGGTTGTTGCAAACTTCAGAAAAGGAAGTATCTAATAGTTGTTTCTTGGATGACACATTTCTTATTGGTACTTTTAGTTATCTTGTATTTGATGACCAAAAGGTATGTAAGGGGTGAGGGTTTCCAGAAGTTATTTAAAATACATGAAGCTGAACTTTAATGCTGTGAATACTAGCCCTAAAATTATTAGTCCATCCAGAGAAGTCTAGTGAACAAACTAGTGAGTGTCACCATCTAAGACATCCACCACCGATTGTGAATGAAAACAATACCGCACTCACCAGATTCCCAACTGCTAGTGCAGCTCACAGCGCTTTTTCTATCACTTAATCGCGGCTTCTCCTGTGTTAACTTCCAACTTCATCCACACTCGTGGGGTTTCTTGATGGTACCAACACACATCACTTAAAGCTGTGCTGACAATGAAGAACATGTAATATAACACAAGCTAAATTTCATTGCACGGATACAGTACAATATGGAAAGGTTTATATAGTACCTTTCTGCCTCAAGATGTAAAGACCTTTGACATTTTACTGGTGTGTTTTCAGATATTGGATGTCATTTTAACAGCAGAAATAGGCTAGGCTGAAGTAGATCTTCAGCTTTTCAACTATGGACTAAAAAGCACTAGAAATGCAAAACAGAAAGTGTTTGATTTTAATTATTTTTTCAAGTGACACATTTGGTTGTTGCAAACTTCGGAAAAGGAAGTATGGGATCTAATAGTTGTTTCTTGGATGACACATTTGTTATTGGTATTTTTAGTTATCTTGTATTTGAGGACCAAAGGTATATAATGAGGTAAAGATTTCCAGAATTTATTTAAAATACCTGTAACTGAACTTTAATGCTATGAAGACTAGCACAATGAACAAACCCGTGAGTGTCACCATCTAAGACATCCACCACCACTTGTGAATGAGAACAATACCGCACTCACCAGAATCCCAGCTGCTAGTGCAGCTCACAGCGCTTTTTCTATCACTTAATCGCATCTTCTCCTGTGTTAACTTCCAACTTCATCCACACTCGTGAGGTTTCTTGATTGTACTAACACAAGAGAGAGAAATGCCCCAAAAGGGATCAAAAAACGTGTGGAAACCTCTACGCTACTACAAAGTTAGCAAATGATTCTTACTGGTGCAAAATCTAATACATAATCTAAAGTGTAATAACAGTGGAGAATTAGTGGATTGCTGCAAAATCTATAGTGTACACATCACCACCACAGGAAAATAAACAGAAAAGTGATTTCGCGCTGAGCACTAAAAGCTGTACCACTACACAGTAGGGATGAGCCGAACACCCCCCTGTTCGGTTCGCACCAGAACATGCGAACAGGAAAAAAATTCGTTCGAACACGCGAACGCCGTTAAAGTCTATGGGACACGAACATGAATAATCAAAAGTGCTAATTTTAAAGGCTAATATGCAAGTTATTGTCATAAAAAGTGTTTGGGGACCCGGGTCCTCCCCCAGGGGACATGAATCAATGCAAAAAAAAGTTTTAAAAACGGCCGTTTTTTCAGGAGCAGTGATTTTAATAATGCTTAAAGTCAAACAATAAAAGTGTAATATCCCTTTAAATTTCATACCTGGGGGGTGTCTATAGTATGCCTGTAAAGGGGCGCATGTTTCCCGTGTTTAGAACAGTCTGACAGCAAAGTGACATTTTGAAGGAAAAAACACATTTAAAACTAACGCGGCTATTGCATTGCCGACAATACACATAGAAGTTCATTGATAAAAACGGCATGGGAATTCCCCACAGGGGAACCCCGAACCAAAATAAAAAAAAAAAAAATGATGTGGGAGTCCCCCTAAATTCCATACAAGGCCCTTCAGGTCTGGTATGGATATTAAGGGGAACCCCAGCCAAAATTTAAAAAAAAAATTGACGTGAGGTTCCCCCTAAATTCCATACCAGACCCTTCAGGTCTGGTATGGATTTTAAGGGGAACCCCGCGCCAAAAAAAAAAAAAAAAACGGCGTGGGGTCCCCCTAAAAATCCATACCAGACCCTTATCCGAGCACGCAACCTGGCAGGCCGCAGGAAAAGAGGGGGGGACGAGAGTGCGGCCCCCCCCCCTCCTGAACCGTACCAGGCCACATGCCCTCAACATTGGGAGGGTGCTTTGGGGTAGCCCCCCAAAACACCTTGTCCCCATGTTGATGAGGACAAGGGCCTCATCCTCACAACCGTGGCCGGTGGTTGTGAGGGTCTGCGGGCGGGGGGCTTATCGGAATCTGGAAGCCCCCTTTAACAAGGGGACCCCCAGATCCCGGCCCCCCCCCCTGTGTGAAATGGTAAGGGGGTACTTACCCCTACCATTTCACTAAAAAACTGTCAAAAATGTTAAAAATGACAAGAGACAGTTTTTGACAATTCCTTTATTTAAATGCTTCTTCTTTCTTCTTTCTTCCTTCATCTTCTTCTTCTTCTGGTTCTTCTGGCTCTTCTGGTTCTTCCTCCGGCGTTCTCGTCCAGCATCTTCTCCGCGGCGTCTTCTATCTTCTTCTCCTCGGGCCGCTCCGCACCCATGGCATGAGGGGAGGCTCCCGCTCTTCTCTTCATCTTCTTCTCTTCTTCATCTTCTTCTTCATCTTCTTCTTCTTCTTCTTCTTCTTCCTTCTTCTCTTCTTCCTGTCTTCTCCGGGCCGCTCCGCAATCCATGCTGTGGCATGGAGGGAGGCTCCCGCTGTGTGACGGCGTCTCTTCGTCTGACGGTTCTTAAATAACGGGGGGCGGGGCCACCCGGTGACCCCGCCCCCCTCTGACGCACGGTGACATGACGGGACTTCCCTGTGGCATTCCCCGTGACGTCACAGGGAAGTCCCTCAAGTCACCGTGCGTCAGAGGGGGGCGGGGTCACCGGATGGCCCCGCCCCCCGTTATTTAAGAACCGTCAGACGAAGAGACGCCGTCACACAGCGGGAGCCTCCCTCCATGCCACAGCATGGATTGCGGAGTGGCCCGGAGAAGACAGGAAGAAGAGAAGAAGGAAGAAGAAGAAGAAGAAGAAGAAGAAGATGAAGAAGAAGATGAAGAAGAAGATGAAGAAGAGAAGAAGATGAAGAGAAGAGCGGGAGCCTCCCCTCATGCCATGGGTGCGGAGCGGCCCGAGGAGAAGAAGATAGAAGACGCCGCGGAGAAGATGCTGGACGAGAACGCCGGAGGAAGAACCAGAAGAGCCAGAAGAACCAGAAGAAGATGAAGGAAGAAAGAAGAAAGAAGAAGCATTTAAATAAAGGAATTGTCAAAAACTGTCTCTTGTCATTTTTAACATTTTTGACAGTTTTTTAGTGAAATGGTAGGGGTAAGTACCCCCTTACCATTTCACACAGGGGGGGGGCCGGGATCTGGGGGTCCCCTTGTTAAAGGGGGCTTCCAGATTCCGATAAGCCCCCCGCCCGCAGACCCTCACAACCACCGGCCACGGTTGTGAGGATGAGGCCCTTGTCCTCATCAACATGGGGACAAGGTGTTTTGGGGGGCTACCCCAAAGCACCCTCCCAATGTTGAGGGCATGTGGCCTGGTACGGTTCAGGAGGGGGGGGGGGCCGCACTCTCGTCCCCCCCTCTTTTCCTGCGGCCTGCCAGGTTGCGTGCTCGGATAAGGGTCTGGTATGGATTTTTAGGGGGACCCCACGCCGTTTTTTTTTTTTTTTTTGGCGCGGGGTTCCCCTTAAAATCCATACCAGACCTGAAGGGTCTGGTATGGAATTTAGGGGGAACCCCACGTCAATTTTTTTTTTAAATTTTGGCTGGGGTTCCCCTTAATATCCATACCAGACCTGAAGGGCCTTGTATGGAATTTAGGGGGACCCCCACATCATTTTTTTTTTTTTTTTTTTGGTTCGGGGTTCCCCTGTGGGGAATTCCCATGCCGTTTTTATCAATGAACTTCTATGTGTATTGTCGGCAATGCAATAGCCGCGGGTAGTTTTAAATGAGTTTTTTCCTTCCAAATGTCATTTTGCTGTCAGACTGTTCTAAACACGGGAAACATGCGCCCCTTTACAGGCATACTATAGACACCCCCCAGGTACGAAATTTAAAGGGATATTACACTTTTATTGTTTGACTTTAAGCATTAATAAAATCACTGCTCCTGAAAAAACGTCCGTTTTTAAAACTTTTTTTTGCATTGATCCATGTCCCCTGGGGCAGGACCCGGGTCCCCAAACACTTTTTATGACAATAACTTGCATATAAGCCTTTAAAATTAGCACTTTTGATTTCTCCCATAGACTTTTAAAGGGTGTTCCGCGGCATTCGAATTTGCCGCGAACACCCCAAATTGTTCGCTGTTCGGCGAACTTGCGAACAGCCAATGTTCGAGTAGAACATGAGTTCGACTCGAACTCGAAGCTCATCCCTACTACACAGTAAAAACATGTGCAAAACAAACACTAGGTCACTAAAGTGAAATTATAAGTGAGGGATCCAGATAATCCCAAGTGTAGTGGTACAGCTTTTAGTGCTCAGTGCAAAATCACTTTTCTATTTATTTTCCCCAAAAGGCATACTATGGGCAGAAAACCAACACAGGTTTAAAGTATGGTAAATTGAAAAACAGATACAAAATATATAAATTTTATTCAATATACAAAAATAGTACAAAAAAGACAAATACCATTACTAAAAGCATTGCATAGCAAATGAAGAACAGGAGTATTGCACAGTATTACACGCTACAGCAAAAAACACTTCTGAAAACTGGGAAACAGAGACCAGAAATGACTGCATGAGGACCCAACATGTTTTTCGGAATGCATAAAAAGATAAATTTTCTTTCATGACACTATATTTACTTCTTCAGGGGTTCAAATAAAGCGTGCTGTTGTGTTTCTAGAAAAAAAAAGAAAACATATATATGCATATAATTGGTATTGATTCCATACTTGTAATAATTAATCTGGAATTATCCAGAAAGACAGACATAAAAAGTATGTATCATTTACAATGGTACTCACAATAAACACATGTTCCTCTGCAATGACAATGACAAGATACACAGCAATATTGATGATAGTTGATAGACGAATCTTTCAGCACACAATCTTACCCAAGATGAAACTTCAGTTCTTTCCAGGGGCCTTACATTTTGTCCAAATAACAGACTGGACAGGTTTGTAGCTATAAAGGATCTTCATCTCTATACTCGCAAATTGCTACTCAAGAGTGTATTTGAAAAACATAAACCTGAACATGAAGATTGTCGCACATTTAACAAACGACAAGCTTTAAATAACCTAAATTATCTTCTAGAAGAAAGCACCAAAGGGATCTTATCGATACTATCAATCAGGGCTGATCCTAGGGTCACAGACGCCTGGGTGCAGAAATATTTCTGGCGCCCCCACGTGGGCGTGGTCATCTTTACCAACTCCTCCCCTTTACAAATGTTACTATGGCAACGACTCAAACACAGAGATGTTCCCCTAAGAAGTCTTCGTTACCCTAGGATCCTCCCATGATCCTTTTAACAATAAAGAAAATACAGGAAGAGCGTACACTAATGAGACCTGGAGGGGAGTCTCTCTGATGCACACAGAGAGGGCTTCTGTTAGAGAGTCTGTTAGAAAGAGCCCCCAGACATAGTACAGGAGATGGTCAGAAACTGTAGACATAGTACAGAAGATGGTCAGAGACTGCAGACATGGTACAAGAGATGGTCAGAGACTGCAGACATGGTACAAGAGATGGTCAGAGACTGCAGATATAGTACAGGAGATGGTCAGAGACTGCAGACATAGTACAGGAGACGGTCAGAGATTGCAGACATACTATAGGAGACGGTCAGAGACTGGAGATGTAATACAGGAGATGGTCAGAGACTGCAGACATAGTACAGGAGATGATCAGAGACTGCAGACATACTACAGGAGATGGCCAGAGACTGCAGA
Organism: Lithobates clamitans; assembly: GCA_037952925.1. NCBI lineage: Eukaryota > Metazoa > Chordata > Amphibia > Anura > Ranidae > Lithobates > Lithobates clamitans. The sequence continues at coordinate 2,823,918 of JBBGZY010000441.1, forward strand.
CATGTTACAAGAGATGGTCAGAGACTGCAGACATAGTACAGGAGATGGTCAGAGAATGCGGACATATTACAGGAGATCGTTAGAGGTTGCAGACATGATACAAGAGATGGTCAGAGACTGCAGACATGTTACAAGAGATGGTCAGAGACTGCAGAAATGTTACAAGAGATGGTCAGAGACTGCAGACATGTTACAAGAGATGGTCAGAGACTGCAGTTCCTATGAACGTTAGTAGATAATGGCCGATCGGCCCTCTCACCTGACTCAGCAATACAGCAACAACGGTTCCTCTGATCAGGAGTCAGCTCACTCTGAATTGCTCATGGCGACTCCGCTGGGTAGCACCCAGATCTACATTCTGGCAATGACTCTATTCCTTTCTCCGCCTGGGATGGCACTAGGCTATGTGGCTTTCCCTCAGCGGGGTTCTCTCTCTGATGGTATTCTTTCAACACTGTCCTCTCCCTCTAGAGTCCTGGGTGCACTTCCCTGAAAGCCTTCCTGGGCTCCTGGCTCTCTCTCTCTCTCTCTCTCCCATTCAGCTGAGCATGCTGTGTGGGCTGCAGTTTCCGTATTACATTGGGGCTGCCAGTCCTCGGGACTACATATCCCACAATCCTCTTCTTTGCTCCATTTTTTTTCTTCCCTGGCCGATATGAAGGCGGGGGGAAGAAACATAGTGTGCCGCTCACTAGTACAGCAGCGCGCGTGAAGAGGAGAGGGAGAGGGGTGTCGGCCGGTGCGGTAAAACATGGTATCATCCCCCCTCCACCAACTATAGTCGCCCCTCAGTACAGACCCCCCTCCACTAAGTATAGACCCCCTTCCGTCAGTGTAGACCCCCCACTGAGCATAAACCCCTCCCTCAGTACAGACCCCCAGGACAAAACACCCCCTCTATCAGTATAGACCCCCCTCAGGACAAACCAACCACCCCTCCATTAGTACAGACCCCCCTCAGGACAAACCACCCCCACTCCATTAGTACAGAACCACCCCCCTCCATTAGTACAGACCCCCGCAGAACAAACCACCCCCCTACATTAGTACAGAACCACTCCTCCTACATTAGCACAGACCCCTCCCCAAAACAAACCACCCCCCTCCATTAGTACAGACCCCCCCAGGACAAACCACCCCCTCCATTAGTACAGACCCCCCAGAACAAACCACCCCCCTCCATTAGTACAGACCCCCCCTGGACAAACCACCCCCCCTCCATTAGTAGAGACCACCCAGGACAAACCACCCCCTTCATTAGTACAGACCCCCAGAACAAACCACCCCCTTCATTAGTACAGACCCCTCGGACAAACCACCCCCTACATTAGTACAGACCCCCAAGAACAAACCACCCCCTCTCCATTAGTACAGACCCCCCAGAACAAACCACCCCCCATTAGTACAGACCCCCCAGAACAAACCACCCCCCCACCATTAGTACAGATCCCCAGGACAAACAACCCCCCCACCATTAGTACAGACCCCCCCAGGACAAACCACCCCCCCTCCATTAGTACAGACCCCCTAGGACAAACCACCCCTCACCATTAGTACAGCCCCCCAGGACAAACCACCCCCCTCCATTAGTACAGACCCCCAAGACAAACCACCCCCCCACCATTAGTACAGACCCCCCCAGGAGAAACCACCCCCCACCATTAGTACAGACCCCCCCAGGACAAACCACCCCCCCTCCATTAGTACAGACCCCCAGGACAAACCACCCCTCACCATTAGTACAGACCCCCCAGGACAAACCACCCCCCTCCATTAGTACAGATCCCCCCAGGACAAACCACCCCCCACCATTAGTACAGACCCCCCCAGGACAACCCACCCCCCCATTAGTACAGACCCCCCAGGACAAACCACCTCCTCACCATTAGTACAGACACCCCAGGAAAAACCACCCCCTTCATTAGTACAGACGCCCCAGAACAAACCACCCCCTTCCATTATTACAGACCCCCTGGACAAACCACCCCCCCTACATTAGTACAGACCCCCCAGAACAAACCACCCCCCCTCCATTAGTACAGACCCCCCAGAACAAACCACCCCCCCATTAGTACAGACCCCCCAGAACAAACCACCCCCCCACCATTAGTACAGACCCCCCAGGACAAACCACCCCCCACCATTAGTACAGACCCCCCCAGGACAAACCACCCCCCCATTAGTACAGACCCCCCAGGACAAACCACCCCCCTTCCATTAGTACAGACCCCCAGGACAAACCACCCCCCATTAGTATAGACCCCCCTGGACAAACCACCACCCCTCCATTAGTACAGACCCCCAGGACAAACCACCCCCAATTAGTATAGACCCCCTGGACAAACCACCCCCCTCCATTAGTACAAACCCCCAGGATAAACCACCCCCCATTAGTATAGACCCCCCAGGACAAACCACCCCCCCATTAGTATAGACCCCCCTGGACATACCAGCCCACCTCCATTAGTACAGACCCCCCAGGACAAACCACCCCCCAATTAGTATAGATCCCCCTGGACAAACCACCCCCCCGCTCCATTAGTACAGACCCCCCAGGATAAACCACCCCCCATTAGTATAGAACCCCCTGGACAAACCACCCACAGCTTCATTAGTACCGACCCCCCAGGACTAACCACCCCCCTTCATTAGTACAGACCCCACAGAACAAACCCCCCCTCCATTAGTACAGACCCCCCACGACAAACCCCCCCTCCATTGGTATAGACCCCCCCAGGACAAACCCCCCTCCATTAGTACATACCCCCAGGACAAACCACCCCCTCACCATTAGTACAGACCCCCAGGACAAAACACCCCCTTCATTAGTACAGACCCCCCAGAACAAACCACCCCCTTCATTAGTACAGACCCCTTGGACAAACCACCCCCTACATTAGTACAGACCCCCCAGAACAAACCACCCCCTCTCCATTAGTACAGACCCCCCAGAACAAACCACCCCCCATTAGTACAGACCCCCCCAGAACAAACCACCCCCCCACCATTAGTACAGATCCCCAGGACAAACAACCCCCCCACCATTAGTACAGACCCCCCCAGGACAAACCACCCCCCTCCATTAGTACAGACCCCCTAGGACAAACCACCCCTCACCATTAGTACAGCCCCCCAGGACAAACCACCCTCCCTCCATTAGTACAGACCCCCAAGACAAACCACCCCCCCACCATTAGTACAGACCCCCCCAGGAGAAACCACCCCCCACCATTAGTACAGACCCCCCAGGACAAACCACCCCCCTCCATTAGTACAGACCCCCAGGACAAACCACCCCTCACCATTAGTACAGACCCCCCAGGACAAACCACCCCCCTCCATTAGTACAGATCCCCCAGGACAAACCACCCCCCACCATTAGTACAGACCCCCCCAGGACAACCACCCCCCCCCATTAGTACAGACCCCCCAGGACAAACCACCCCCTCACCATTAGTACAGACCCCCCAGGAAAAACCACCCCCTTCATTAGTACAGACGCCCCAGAACAAACCACCCCCTTCCATTATTACAGACCCCCCTGGACAAACCACCCCCCCTACATTAGTACAGACCCCCCAGAACAAACCACCCCCCCTCCATTAGTACAGACCCCCCAGAACAAACCACCCCCCATTAGTACAGACCCCCCAGAACAAACCACCCCCCCACCATTAGTACAGACCCCCCAGGACAAACCACCCCCCACCATTAGTACAGACCCCCCCAGGACAAACCACCCCCCCATTAGTACAGACCCCCCAGGACAAACCACCCCCCTTCCATTAGTACAGACCCCCAGGACAAACCACCCCCCATTAGTATAGACCCCCCTGGACAAACCACCACCCCTCCATTAGTACAGACCCCCAGGACAAACCACCCCCAATTAGTATAGACCCCCTGGACAAACCACCCCCCCTCCATTAGTACAAACCCCCAGGATAAACCACCCCCCATTAGTATAGACCCCCCAGGACAAACCACCCCCCCCCATTAGTATAGACCTCCCTGGACATACCACCCCACCTCCATTAGTACAGACCCCCCAGGACAAACCACCCCCCAATTAGTATAGATCCCCCTGGACAAACCACCCCCCCTCCATTAGTACAGACCCCCCAGGATAAACCACCCCCCATTAGTATAGCACCCCCTGGACAAACCACCCACAGCTTCATTAGTACCGACCCCCTAGGACTAACCACCCCCCTCCATTAGTACAGACCCCACAGAACAAACCCCCCCTCCATTAGTACAGACCCCCCACGACAAACCCCCCCTCCATTGGTATAGACCCCCCCAGGACAAACCCCCCTCCATTAGTACATACCCCCAGGACAAACCACCCCCTCACCATTAGTACAGACCCCCCAGGACAAACCACCCCCCCTTCATTAGTATAGACCCCCCCTGAACAAACTACCCCCCTCCATTAGTATAGACCCCCCAGGACAACCCCCCTCCATTAGTATAGACCCCCTAGGACAAACCCCCCTCCATTAGTATAGACCCCCCTAGGACAAACCCCCCTCCATTAGTATAGACCCCCCTGTAGTGATATAAGATGTATTGTATAGTAGTATCGTGGGTATGATAATTAATTAGTAAGTACTCTTCCGCAGCAACCCAATTCTTCCAGAGAGATGCACTTTATTGACTTCCAACACAGAACAAAGTCCAAAGTCCACAGATGACAAAAAATCCGACAGAGTATATAATACGATAGACGATACTAAAAACTAAATGCCAGCTTGAATGTCCTCTCTGAAATACTAGTCCACTAGGAGGGAGTTTCTGTTAGGTCAACCCAAAATACTCTTTGATCTTATTGTTACCCCCTCAAGTCTAATTACCATCAATAAATACTTCTTCTATGGTCCTTTAAACAATGTACCCTTTGAAATGTTCAATTAGGTTTCCAGACCATACCTCACCTCACACACCTAGGTAGACTTGCATAAGAGCAACACATCAAAGAGTCTTCAGCTGTCCCCTTGATATGTTAAAATTCAGTTGACTTGGACAAATCAACCATTGTCAATTGAATTCTGGCCTGGTCAATATTGACTGTATGTGTACATACATATAATAATATAATGTCCCACATAAATCGGTGAACATATTACAACATATACAACATATACCCCCACTTGGGTCGGTTCTAACTACTAGAACTGACCCATAAATCAAACAACAAAAAATATCATTTTGGTTTAAGGTACTGGATGCTTTACAATGGCTCATATAAAATATGAAGTTGAAACTGGTTACATCTCTCTTCGCCAGCCTCTAAAATATCCCCATGAAACAGTTATTAGATAATATAAAACTTTAGACCATGACTGGAAAAGGATTTGGTAAACGTCAATGGGCCATATAGCTGTTAGGGCCTTATTATATCACATCAAGATCTTGAAAATTGCGCAAAGATGAGCTGATGTCACAGTCCATTCTTCGGTCTGTCTTCATCACATCTCTCACCATCTCAGTGAAAGTAAACTTGGTATGCCCTGCTCTGGGAGCTCCAATCCACATAAGTCCAGGATTCTCTCATATCCAGGCTCAAGTTTTCATTTTTAAACATGCTTTTACACAAACATTCTACTTTCATCTTTATAGTAAGAAGAACTATCAATGTACCAGCACTCACTTTCAAGGTCAAAAGGTTTGGATATGGCAGTAAAAACTGTACTGCAAACTATTTCCTTGCACTTGACATTCATGAGTCCATCTTGCAAGCATTTTACAATTCACATCTGCTTCTTTGCATTTCCTATTTGAACAATGATTATCGGTTGTGTACCTGTCAAGTACCAGAATTTGTTGCTTGCCAGCCACAATTTGCTTTTGTAATTTGCTGTAGGCCGACCCCTCAATAAAGCAGTTACTTGGATCATTCAGTCCACAATTACACCTGAATGGTATACCAACATACATATACCCCCACACGATGGTTCAGATAGAATCAGCTTGACATCAGTGTTTATCAGATCTTCTATCCAGACAAAGCGGCAGTGGAAATTCTTGCCAGTGTCTTCACTATGAAAGGTAGAAAGGTCTTTTTCATCCATATATGTCATAGCCTTTAGCATATTATAAACAACTGAATCAACAAAGTTTCAAATCATGACTAGAGTGATGAATTTCACTCACCCCTCTTACACATTTAGGAAAACCACCCAACATACTATAATTTATGCTATGCCAAGCCATTTTGCAGCATCTCACCTTAGATGTCAAATATATTGATCAATACGCATTATGTAATATGTACAGATGTTATGAAAATTATTTTAGATTTAAATGCTTCTCTTTGGTTTTAAGATAAAGTTCAAGAAATAAAACAAACAAAATAAAAATTGAAAAGCAAAAAGGGAGAAAAATTAAAAATTAGGGCGTTGAAGAAAAAAGAAAAAAAAAGGTCCATTGCTTGATGAATTCTTTATAATTCCTTGTTGTCTATTCAGCATTTCTCCCATAATTCTCCCCCACTAGCCAGCAATTTCAGACTGTGCTTCTGCTATTCACATGCAAGCATCTTCGGTGGTACCTGAAAGACAAAACTCTCCAACAAAAACTCATTAGCAAGGTCCTTAAACGTTGTTTGAAGTTAAAACAAAACACTATTTACACATTTACAGTTTGGAGCTAATTCACCCCCACTGCTAGAGAAGTGTCATTTGCATTCAAAAACAGATCTGGAGAATGTACATCTTGTACCCCCTTCAACTGCTCTAATAATTTATCACGTTCCCCTCTCATCTTGTCATACTCAATCTTCGGGTGGTCATATTTCTGTTTTAACTGAGAAAACGGTATCCAGGTTTTGGACCTTTTCTTATTATTATTTTGGTCAGCTCTGTTTTTCTTATTAATATCACCTATGTTTGACCCGGTGTCTCCTCTCTGGGTGTTATCATAGGATATTATCTTCTGATCTTTAAGTTCAGTATTTGTCCTAAACAATGTGGCTAAATCAATTTTGACAGCCTGCTCATTTGACTTTCTCCATAAATGGTCTGCTCTCAACAATATGTCTTTTAAATCATGAGGATTTGGGGTAACTAATAAAATATTTTGTTTGATATCTTCATGCAACGCATCTAGAAGCATACTCCTATGTATCAAGCCACCACGCTCAAATGCAAGATTATTACCGACCAATAATTCCATAATAGTTGCTATCTTGTGTGACAATTCATATGGAGATTAATTTTGCATTTGTTGGATCCTCCCATGAATAGTAACATCAGAATGTACACCATACAAAACACATAATAATTCCAGTAATATGTCCCTTGTCCTCAGAGGCTGAATACAGATCTGTTTAATTCTCATCCAAAGGCCACTTCCTACAGAATGTTGCAAAACTCTTTCTAAGTCAGATGGGTTGAGATTGTACATATCTCTGACCTGCTGCACGTCACAAAACCATTTTAAAAATCTGTTTAAATCATGGTAGGGAACCATTCCTATTTCTTTAAGAATTGCGTCTAATTCTTTTGATTTCAAAGGCTTCATTACAAGCTTAACTTCACCTGTATTATTATTATTGTTATAAACTGTGGTAGTCACAGTAGGGGCGGCTGGTAATTAATTATCAGATTTAATATGAGGTTCTGTTTCATTTGATAGAGAGTTTGTGTCTGTATTTTGCCGCAGATTGCGGAATCCAAGATTTGATGCATATCTGCATTCCTGAGATCTCTTCTCTAATTCCATAATCCTTAATTTTAATCTCTCATTTTCCTCTGATAATTGATCACAACCTTTAGATTTCTCAAGCAAAGCTCCCCCAATGGTAACTGCATGCAGTTTTAAATCTACTGTCTCGGTTTTGTAACCTCTCACAAACATTGTTGCTATTATCAACTGCATTCTGTAACTGGGTAATTTTCTCAACCTTACCCTTCAAAGAACTTTCCATTGTTAAACAGCAAGATAATAAGCCCTGTATAATACAACCTTTTCTTTTACTTTCTGAAATTTTGTTATCAAAAACATTTTTCTCTAAAAATTCCTTCATCATCGTCCATGTCTGCTTACATTTTTCTGGAATTTCATAAGGACCGCTATGGCGCTTAATACATTTTAATACCCATCTGTTAACTTTATCAGAACTGACACTAGCTTCACACTGAGTAAGCATTTTGACTATATTACTAATAATTTAAAAAACAAAAAAAAAGGAAATATTTTACTCACCGCATTAGTTACTCCTTCAGCTTCCAGTTCAGGTCTTCTGGTACACGACGTCCTTTTTTTTGTTGTTGTTTCCAGTCTCCAGAGAATAATTCTGGGGTTCCCAACTTGTTTAATTTTGTAGATCAGACTCTCTTATGTCACAACCAGACATTAGAGTGACAGCACAGCTCTTGGTTCTTCATCAGACTTCTGTCCACCTCACAGGATTGTTGTCACCACCGACTTCTGTTACTAAGTCCGAAAATGCTCTTCTGGTCACTTGAACGGCACCAATGTAATGATATAAGATGTATTGTATAGTAGTATCGTGGGTATGATAATTAATTAGTAAGTACTCTTCCGCAGCAACCCAATTCTTCCAGAGAGATGCACTTTATTGACTTCCAACACAGAACAAAGTCCAAAGTCCACAGATGACAAAAAATCCGACAGAGTATATAATACGATAGACAATACTAAAAACTAAATGCCAGCTTGAATGTCCTCTCTGAAATACTAGTCCACTAGGAGGGAGTTTCTGCTAGGTCAACCCAAAATACTCTTTGATCTTATTGTTACCCCCTCAAGTCTAATTACCATCAATAAATACTTCTTCTATGATCCTTTAAACAATGTACCCTTTGAAATGTTCAATTAGGTTTCCAGACCATACCTCACCTCACAAACCTAGGTAGACTTGCATAAGATCAACACATCAAAGAGTCTTCAGCTGTCCCCTTGATATGTTAAAATTCATTTGACTTGGACAAATCAACCATTGTCAATTGAATTCTGGCCTGGTCAATATTGACTGTATGTGTACATACATATAATAATATAATGTCTCACATAAATCGGTGAACATATTACAACATATACAACACCCCCCAGGACAACCCCCCCTCCATTAGTATAGACCCCCCCAGGACACCCCCCCTCTATTAGTATAGACCCCCCCCAGGACAACCCCCCCTCCATTAGTATAGACCCCCCCAGGACAACCCCCCTCCATTAGTATAGACCCCCCCAGGACAACCCCCCTTCATTAGTATAGACCCCTGACAAACCACCCCCCCTCCATTGAGCTAATTAAAAAAAACCCGGGCGACAGCTGGAGAGGAGAGGACTGTGCGCAGCCGCGCCGCCCGGGTGGAGAACAGAGTGTCAGGCTTGGGCAGCAGGCGGGAGTTGCACACAGGATGATGAGAACTGGAACACGGGCATGGGCACGGACCGCCCCCCCCAGCGATGTCACTGCGCGGCTGGTCTCTCTGCACACAGAGACACAGCCGCACCGATCTCCAGCTATCTCTGCTCTCCTCCTCTGACAGGAGGAGGGAGGGGGGATAGGCTTTGGCAAAAAACAAAACGGCAGCGGCTGCGGTGACCGACGGAGAGAGCCGCCTACTACAGACAAGGAGAGGAGGAGGAGGAGGGAGGGGAGCACTCTGGCGCTGCAGCGCCCCCACCTCTGTGGCGCCCGGGTGCACTGCACCCCATGCACCCCGTCCAGGATCGGCCCTGCTATCAATTTAGAATCCCTATTGAAGGAGATTGAAGACCCCCCACTAATATTCCAGCTAAAAAATCTTCTTTAAAAAAGGCCTCCTCTATATATCCTGCCCCTAGTTCCAACCACGTTGTCGCAACATTCCTGAAAATGACTTCTCAAGAGATCAAATCCCTTAACTGTACACTTACCTATATTGAGAATCTAACTAAAGGTGAGAAGTTGGCGTTACAAAATCTATCTAAAAATCACACCATCACGATAAAACCCAGTGACAAAGGAGGGAACATTGTCCTTATGGACAATGAACAATACAGAAAAATGTGCTTTAAGATCTTACAAAATCGCGATTGGTATCATCCAGTGGGTCCAGATATTGTAGAGGCTTTTAACAAAAAGTTTTATCTGTTTGTGGATGATGCTTTTTCCAACAATACTATTTCCAAACAGACATGGGACTTTGTCCTAACTCCCTATCCAAGAACAGCGACGTTCTATGCGTTGCCTAAATTACATAAAAATGCTGTTGATCCACTGGGGAGACCTATTCTCTCCAGGAATGAATCTATTACTGAAAATGTATCTAAGCTGATAGATGCTTTGCTTTGCTTTGGCTCAGTCACCTTGTCATTAATATCAATCCATGTATCCTTGTCGCCTATTTTACATGCTTAATATGGCCGTCATTAGTATGTATTGCATTTACGGTTCTCGTCATGTCAATAAGTATGCCTGCTCCTCTTTTTTGCAGATGATAATATAATTTCTCCATTTGAATAAAATATTACCAACATGTACAGATGATGATCCCACGTCTTTCCAGTCCATACCCAGTAGATATTTTAACCATATATATCAAATCATGTATCTAATAATTTTTCTTGAAAACGTTTTTTCCTTTTCCCTATAGATGTCATTTTTACATATATTTGTTATATGCATTCCTTATTATGAGGTTGACATGTGTCCTTGGACAGATTTGAAACAGTTTTTAGTTTCAATTTTCCCAGATGTCCTGGGTGGCCTGTGCTGGTGGTGTGGTTCGCTGGCACTCCCTGGCATGGGGGGGCCTCCACTCCCTGTTTCTCTGGGGGTGGAGGCAGCTTAGCGGCTAATATGCGCATGCGCAGAGCTTTCTGTGCTTTGCGCCGGCGCATGGGTGCTTTTTTTTATTCTTGCCCTCAGTTGCCGCTCTTCCTTTGTGCCAGCGACCTGCGTCAGCGTCTGACATCATTGCACCGTCTGACGAGGTGACGCCGGACGCCGCGATGGCCAAGGGGCCGCAGCTGGAGGGTGTCCCACGCACAGGTGTGGTGGTTGCACAGATACCTGTGCGATCAATAGGCCTAATTGCTAGGCCATGCTTTACCTATGGCCCTTATCTGGTCAACAGTCAGTCGATTGGCTGTTGCCATACCACCACCCCCACTTTGGGAGCTATTTAAATTCAGGTGAGCCCAGCACAGCACTGCTACACAGCCCAGATGAACATCACTCCTGCAGGAACAGGAGAGGCTAGTTTATTCAGAGGTAGAAACAACACTGTATTTTTCTTTCCCTTTTTTCTTTCCTTTTCTTTCTTTCTCTTCTTTTTCTTTTGTTCTATGTCTCTCCCTTTTCTTTCTCCTCTTTTCCTTTTTTGTTTCTTACTTATTACTATGTGTTTTGGTATTTTACCATCCACATTGAAATGACATATTCACTCCTACTCTGGGTACTATCTCTTGACAAGCCTATCTCTGTACCTATACTACATGTGCATTTGGCAGGAATATACACATATACTGATGACACTCATGTATATATTTTTTTATTTGCTAGATTTGCACCCTCCTTATCTTGTCGGTTCCTGTGAGTTCTGACTTACCGCTCCACTCTCTCGGGGTCCAGCTCACCTGTCTCTCCAAGTTATGTTTTGACACATGTCCCACTCATTTTGCACCCAAGCGGGCAGTAAAAAGTTAATCCTATCTGGGTTATTCCAACTTGATAAATCAACCTAGTGGACTTTTGGATGTGGGAGTTCATCTATCTTGTCTTGTCATTGTCATTGCAGAGAAACATGCGTTTATTGTGAGTACCATTGTAAATGATACATGCTTTTTATGTCTGTCTTTCTGGATAATGCCAGATTAATTATTACAAGTATGGAATCAATACCTATTATATGCATATATGTTTTTTTTTCTATTAGAAACACAACAGCATGCTTTATTTGAACCTCTGAAGAAGGAAATAGTGTCATGAAAGGAAATTTATCTTTTTATGCTCTCCGAAACATTTTGGGTCCTCATGCAGCCATTTCTGATCGCTGTTTCCCAGTTTTCAGAAATGGTTTTTGCTGCAGTGTGTAATACTGTGCAATACTCCTGTTCTTCATTTGCTATTCAATTCTTTAGTAATGGTATCTCATTTTGTACTATTTTTGTATATTGAATAAAATTTATATATTTTTTATCTGTTTTTCTATTTACCAAACTTTGATCCTGTGTTGGTTTTCTGCCCATAGTATCCCTTTCGGGGCATTTTTCTCTCTTCACATTAGGCTTTGGCATGTGGCAGAGACCCTCAGGACTAGCTTCCTAACTAGCTCCCCTTTCTCTATATTGTTCGATTGTACTAACACACATCACTTAAGGTTGCTGAACCATGTGCACCACCACAGTGTAGGGAAGAGCGCTCATTGCAAGGAGCCAAATATCAGAGGGCCCGTATATATTGTAGTATTTTATTTAAAATTATATAGGCAACATAATGAAGAAAAACATGCATTCATACATACAAATAGATAAAAACAAATCACAGTGCACTTACATAAATGGCTGCCAGTTCCGAAACCGGCAGCCAGCTTTTAGCTCTCCACCAACGTGCTTCGCAAGCACATCTTCAGGGAACGCTAACGCCAGTTCTAAGCCTCATTAAATAGTCTGGTAAATTTAAATAAAGTTACAAGAGGACCAATCAAAACTTTGGGCGCCTTTTTTTTGGAGACGTCTGGGAGCGGCCATATTCTTGAGGATCACCTCAATGTAGAATGTAAATGATACAGCCATAGGGAGCATAATTAAAACTTAATCCAAGCAAACTGAAGCCTTACATCCACACATTGGTGGCAAAATATCAGTATCTCTCAGCCAGAGAAGCTGTGTGTGCACATCTGAGAGCTGATCAGTTCAATCTGAATATGGTTACTGTGCAAACACTAGAGGGTGGCTCTAAACTAACAGACACCATTTTGTTGAAGACCATCAACACAGCCATATTCCTGGAGATAAATTACGGCCTGAGGATGGTAAACTACTAAAAACAAACAAGCGCCATTATGCACTATTAGAATGGCATAGTGGCACAATGAGTGTGTATTAAAATTGACTCATTAAAAGGCCAGAAGATATGAACCCAGAAAGGCGCAAAAAAAAAATTTGCAAGAAGAATCATGAATACTATTACAACAGGGGAATCAATACTGTAAATACATGTTATATAAAAATATCCCAGAAGAGGGAATAATGGGCTCCATTCACAGAATAAACTCTCATGAGATATTTAGGCAAAATGTGTCCTGATACCTAAATATCTCATGTGATCTGAAACTGTCAATTCACTAGACTGTTTGTGCAGTATTTATCGAAAAATGCTGAAAACGCTCAAGGGACTGTCACTCATTCGGCACAAAGTCTCTCTGTCCCTCTTTCCTCCTCATTTGTATCTCATTTTTTTGTTGTAAAAGTTTGTATTGAGTCTTTAAACAGTGGTAACAAAAAAAAAAAAGAAGTAGAAATGAGCACATTGAAATACATATGTGCGGGCGCAGCCGCCATCAAAGCGAAAAGAGAGAGAGTTATTGTACATATAAAGCAGTGGAATAGTAAACAAAAGTCTTACAAGCTGTATAAGGTTTAATACGGAGTCAATTTCTACTATTCCGTTGTGTGTTAGTAAGCCTATATGGTGCGTTAGATAATGGGTATTGTAGAATAACCGAGAAGGTTAACCTTAGGTTCTCGTGTTATCGACTCTTAGATTTGGCGGTAGGTTTGATCTTAGTGGTATCAGAATCGAGCGTGAGAGTGTAAAGGGAAATGTCTGGGGATAGGCAGGTGGGGTAGGTGAAGGGGAGGTGATGCACATCAAATCTTTTGTGGGGAGGTACATTGGGTATTCCGTCGTGTGAGTGGGGGTATATGGTGTGTGCCTGGGAAAAAGAGGGGGGGGGATTGGGGAGTGGAGGGGATGGGGGGGATATGTAATCTCTTTGGTCCTGCCACAGCTCATTTGTATCTCATTTTGGTCTGATCTATACAGTTTAACATAAAATGCACTACTCAAAGTGTTTTATAGTGCTAAACCTTTCATTCAATTTATAAATTGCTGCATTTGTAAATTCCAAAAGCCAATATAAAAGAATGGTAATGGTAAAGCAGGTGTATGTGTATAACCAATCATTTTTCGTGCAACTCTGCTTTACAGCTACATCATTTTGCTAATAGGTCCCCCTCACTCCCATCTCAGAAAGTTGGGAGGTCTGGAAAAGGCAGATCCAATACCACTATGCTATGGTAAAACTGCTGCTGAATCCAGAAGCAGGGAATATGTTCATATAACATATAGCTTCTGAGTGTGTGTGTGTATGTGTGTGTGTGTGTATGTATGTGTATATATATATATATATATATATATATATATATATATATATATACACAGTATATGTAGTCTGGTGACAGTATATGTGTCCTCTTGTTGTTATCTCACATACATTATACCACATAGTTAAGTCTGCCATACAGTGTGTGTGTGTGTGTATGTGTGTAGTGGTCACCTTGCTGTGTGTCAGTAGGTGAACCTGTTGATTGCAATAGAGTCTACATTAAGCTCCTGTTATTTTAGTTAAAGCAACATTAAAGCTTCTTTTTTATTTTTTATAAAAATAACAAACCTTGTATAATTACCTGCTCTGTGCAATGGTTTTGCACAGAGCAGCCCCGATGTCTTCTTCTGGGGTCCCCAACCAGCACTCCAGGCTCCTCTTCGGCAAGTGCCTCCTTGGAAAGCTACTCACCTATGTGTGCCTGCTCCTGAGCTGCCCTGTCTGCATCTATTGACACAGAGTAGGCGGCTTGGCCCTGCCCCCACTCGTTTAGCACAACATTTGATTGGAAACAATCTATCTGCCCAGGGAGGAGGGAGACAGTGGCCAGAGCTGCTGCTCTTGTGCACATTGCTCAGGTAAATATAAGGGGGGGGCTGAGGGGATTTTGCAACAAAGAACGTTTTTCACATTAATGCATTCTATGGAACCTAGGGCTTTAGAACCATGTTAAATCTGTCCCTTCTGGTCAGGGATTCTCTAGGTAGTGTCAGCTTAGGGCTCAGTAACCAGCATATGCTTGAGCCAGGTTAGGCATCGGTTGGCCCACAGGTAGGTAGAGGTCCAGTTGCATGGCAGATTAGAAGCTACAAGGGACTATGATGCAGAGTAGATAGCCTTACCCTGACTTCCAGTGCCACACAACAGTTTCTGTTGGTGAGAAGCTGCATTCCAGGCTGGTTGGATGATGGTTGAAGGATCTCCCCATCATTACTGCTTCCTGAATACCCTCAGAGGCTCTGCAACTGGACTTTGCTGCAGCATTCATGGAGTGGTATCTTTATTATTAACGATTTACACCTGGGTACATATGCCCAATTACAGCAGAACTCCTTTCTGTCCCTTTGTTGATATTTAAAAAGCAAAAGATTGCCGTGCTAGTGTCTAATACACAATATAAAAACTGAAAGATAATAATATGTCCAAAAAGTATCCATAAAGTGTCCAAACACTCCTCATGATTCTTGGGGTGATGGATGACAAAAACACCCAAAGTGCAACTTCCACTGTGAAATATAAAAGATGTACTCTTACCGGATAGCTAGACTCTACATTATAGGAGCCTAGTACAGCATGAATTCACACATATCATTGAAGAGCCATTCATTGGAAACAAACAAAAAATTGTGTTGAAGTCAGCCTTGCTGGTTTTTTCTTTTTCTCCTCTCGCTCATGGAAATAATGTAAAGTAAACCAAGCCTCACGTCAAAGGAGGAAGGAAAACCCGCAGTGTCAACCCGGAAACGAGATACATAAGATCACGCCAGAAAGCATGGCATATCGAACGTGTGTCTGTTGTAAAATTTAGGATAAATACATAAAAATGGAGATAAATGGAATGAATATGTCAAATAAAAGAAACCAATGAATAAAAAGGGAAAATCATTTTAAAAACTATAATATATCATTCTTTCTTTCGCTTTCCTCACCAGGCCAGCAAAGGTACATTATACAATTACAACAACAAATAACAACCTGTATATATCAAAGATGAAAAATATAAATAATGTACATACTGGAGAACTTCTAGAAAGGACAATGAACATATCAGGCATTGCTGATACAAGCGTTGATATCCCAATCTATGTTTATACCAAAAGGGGCGTAAGATTTTAATTCATAAATCCACCTAACTTCCATTTGGGATACACACAAATGGAAGTTAGGTCGATTTATGAATTAAACTTGTTTAGTGGTATCCTGGATTATGACTTTTTTGGCACCTCTCCTGGCGCCTACCTTTTACACAGCTGCTGGATGGGTCTCAGTACATTACAATCTTTTTCCCATGGAGAAAGCCCTGAGGTGGCGCCAAACATTTTCTTGTTATTGTGGTTCTTGGCCAATATGAGACAGAATTTTGATAAAATGTGTATTGAATCTTCCATGAATGAGTCACTTATGATGTTCTAGAGCAAGAACAGTGGCAATGTTTATTTTTTTCAGAAGTAGACATTTCTTTAATATCTGTATATTCATGTATAGACTTGTAAGGGGGCTTCTGATTGGCTGACTATTAGTGCCAAATCATTCAAGCCCCCACTCTGATTCTTCTTAAATACAACCCACTGCTAGTAGTTCCTAGCATTCACCATATTGGGCCTAGCTCCTTGCCATAGGCCTTCCCACAAGATCACTGACCATTCACCATTATATTCACAAGCAAGGAATGTTCACATAGAAGTTATAGTTTTTGAGCTTACTGTTGTTTTTCAAAGATGGCAGTGACACAACAAATCACACACTGTAGACATACTAGCTAGTCTCTGGCACACTTCACAAATCACTTTTAGTGGATGGAGCGAAGCAGTCAATTGTGAGAGCTACACATTGCACATTACTGATAAGCCATCTTCTCTTCTTTCCTTGGGAGCACCACAATGTTGGAACCCATCCCTATGTATACTATATCTGTAGCATTTTGCTAAGTTCAAATCGAGATTCACATGGTGAAGCATCCTGCCCTGCCAGCCAAGATTAACAGGGTGCCTTCTATAATTTACCAGTCTGTCTTTCTGTATCCCACTCCATAGCTCTACACAGGCACACTCCCTGAAGTTATTCTCATGCTTCACAAGGTCATTAGTACTTATTCAGAGGGCTCTGACTTACCCCTTAGGGTTTTTGCACCCAGCTCCTGACTCCCTTTAAGTCATTCCAGAGACAATACAGCTGCAGCTACACCTCTAGATTTGGCACAATTCTCTCAGGTGTCACTAGAAGTCCCATGGCTTTAGTACTCAAGTCAAAAGCCACTAACCTGGTCTAAAAGATCTTTCACATCCCACTTCCAGTCTAGTTAGACCATAGTCACAGTCCACTTAGACCAGGTTTTGTGAGACAAAATGACTACACCTGGCTCATCTGGGTATTGAGCTATCTCAACCAGGTCTTCAATAGCTGACTACATCTGCAGGCTGTTAGGGTTGCCACATCATCCCTTTAATCCAGGACACATATGAATTACACAGGTTCTGAGGCAGATTTAAAGCAGATAGGGCACCAAGTGAGTTTAATTACCACCTTAATCAGCCACAGAACCTGTGTAATTAATGTGTGTCCTGGATTAAAGGGATGATGTGGCAACTCAAAGGCTGGTGGGATTTTTGGCTTCCATGCCCTGACTGCACTAGACTCCCTCCATCCTGACTTTTATATGGGCACCGACTCCACCCATTACATCACTACAGGAAGGCTCTGTCTAAAAAGGAGACCTAACAGCCAATTACTTAATTCCATATTACCACACAGTTTTGGTACAGAGCCATCTAGTGGCAGACTAGCTAACTGCACCTGCTTGCAGAGTCACCCAAAACGCAGTGTTGTGATACCTAATGTAGATTCAAAAGCAAATTGTTGCTTCACTTCCTTACAGGTTTTGATATTTTTTTTTACTTTATTGATATCAAATCTACATACTCATACATACATACTACATATAAATATTAAGATAGTTGAAACACTAGAAATGTGTATCTTATTTGGCCCACCAACTTTTTCTTAAACTTAGTTCCCATTGTCCCAGAGAATTCCGCTGCCAAGAATCTAGAAATCTGATGTATAATCTTACTTATTTGGGATAATCTGTTCTCTATGCACTTTCTAAGCAATTTATTTAATGTGATCATTGTCAATATGACCAATGATAATAAGTTACCATCCCATTTACTGGGACTTGGTAAAAAAATTATCTTTCCAAACGGGAAGCTGATATGTCTCTTCAACAAACCACCTAACCATTCCTCTATTCTGTAAACAAGGAATGTGTTGCGCCTGGGGATGTATCTAAATGTCTATACACCTTAGTGGTATCATGTGAATCAAAATAATAATAATAATAATAATAATAAGGTAAAGTGCAGTTTGCAGAAATTATGGATCTAAGACCAATTTCTATATTAAACAAACTATATCAACACGTGCAACAAGGTGCCGTGTGCATTGAATCACAAAGTGCAATGTGCCAATACTATATAATATAATCCATCTGTATTCAGCGATACAAAGCAGATTGATGTGCACACTCAGGACGAAACGCGTTCAGGGATCAATGCAGGAGGCACAACTGTTCTAATCCAATGATGAAGAAGAATGTGTTTGGCTTCCGTCCCTAGCTTTCCTGAAGATGCGATTTGCGAAACTAGTTGGAAGCCTCACAGGTGTCGTCCCTTTCGGCTACTTCTGATGTCACGCTTGGCCTGAAATTCCTGGTGGTAAAACGCACGCCGATCCGGTTGGGTAGGTAGGGAGGTCCTAGATGGTGGAGTGATCTCCTTGGTGGGGATCCATGGTGTGCAATGCTCGGCTCACCTCCCAGCAATCACTTTGTGTTGAAGTTTCTCCAGCCTCCAAATGAGGACGGAGGAGGAGAGAGAGGCTGTCCTCATTTGGAGGCTGGGGGTTCTTCTCTCCACTTCCATTATTCCTTTTCAAAATTAGTGCAGCTGTGTGAGCATTATGTGAAGATAATCAGAGGAGGTAGAAATCCTCCTCTGATTCTGCCCACCTCTGCAGACGTAATATTCTGGTGGAGCGGGTTTAATAGAGATTAAGGAACTGTTAAAGGTGTTCATCAAGAGTGCCACACTATACCCCACCTTTCCGCCCAGCTCTTCCATTCATAGAAGTCATAACTACAGCTTCTATGAATTAAACATGATCTATGAATGGACCTTTTAATCCTCCCCTTATCCTACATATGTAGATCCTGTTTGTTATTATTTACTCATTGTAGTAATATGCCCAAACCATTGTGATGGATATGCTTTGATATGCTCTGTTATTTCAGTATACAAGATAGCTTCATTCATCATTCATAACATCATTGTGGGTTGGTAAGCCATGGGACAGGATGTTTGACTCATAACCAGACAGCTTGTTGACCCGTGTTAACTCATGCAGAGGTATTTTGGAGGGTCACTGACTTGTATAACTAAATAACTATATATTTCTATACAAATACATTGTTTACTAACCACTCCCCCCTCCCCTCTTTCTATTGGTATGTTGAACCATATATAAGCTGTAACACACCTAATAAAGGCAGACATTTTACGAATGCATAACTTGCTTCTCATTTTCATGGTGTCTCCAGATATGTGAGGGTTCTGTTGGTGTACCTAATAGACGGGTGGTCATCCAGAATACCTACTATTTCCTTTCACTCGTTATTCATGTATTACAGGTATTCATGTGGCACAAACAATTAACTCATGTACATATATAATTTCACACCAGTCCCTGTTATCAAGGAGCCATAATCTAAAGTCTTAGACTTGCATGCCTGCATACATACAAAGGCCAATTTAGTCAAGATCCAGTTAACCTACCAGCATGTCCTTAGAGTGTGGGAGCAACCCAGAGTACCCAGGCAAGCACAGGGAGGATATGCAAACTCAGTGTAGATAGTGTCTGGACCAGCATTTGAACTGGGGACCTTAGTGCTGCAAGGCCCTAACCACTAAACCACTGAAGTATTTTAAATTATGTAAAATTCTATAAAATGTATCGGTGTAAGGCCAGCTTAAGTCAAAAAAGCAAAGATAAACACACATGGGGTCAAAAGGTCTGTAGCAGTGAACTGACTATAAGACAAATAAGATTACTTTGTACACACTGAATACTACATTTACAGTTTACTACAAAAGGAATTGCTTTAGGTTATGACTAGTGGCTGTAAAAAGGCCATATGGATCTGATCTCATTCAATAGTGCTTTGCCAAGTTACATGTTGCCATAGGCACACTTTAATAATGATGTGTAATCACACAGTTACTGCCATTTTGCACATTATTATTTTTGCCTATTAACATACATCAACTGTTGGAGGGAATATGCGATATACATTGTTTACAGAGCTACTGCTCAGATCTGCAGAGATAATGAGACATAGGGGAATTAAGTGAAGAGAATATAAAGTATCAGAAACACACAATTTCTATACACAGACCTGAAGCATTCCTAAATGTTACAATTAATATTTGTGTGTATTATAAAAACAGATGTATTAATATTGTCTATAAAATTTAGTTTAGTTATAATCTTTTTTGCAAAGGTTTATTTGTGTTGCAAGTGATAATCCCCTCAAGTTTTATATGAGATACTGTTGCAAGGTCTGGATTTAAACCTAGGACCTCTGCAGTGTCTGGCTGAGGCTCTTCTTGCTGTGTCACCTGAGATATTGGACAGCTCCTTGTCTGATCCTTTGGACAGTCTCACCTTGTACCTTGTTTCTGGTGAACCTTGAACTCTTTGCTCCTCCCAAGAATTTCCTGGTTTAAGCCATGTCACTGCCCTTTCTGTTTGCAAAATTATTGTGCTCCTCTCCAGCCAATATCTTGCTCCTTTCACTCCTGCTATTGACTGTATCTTCACTACTCATTACTGACCTTTGGCTTGTTCCTTGACTATGCTTCCACTTGATCCCAACCTGCAACCAGTTATTATCAACTTTTGGCTTGTTCCTCAACTGCACTCCCTCGTGATCCCAACATGCAACCACTTGTTACTGACCTTTGGCTTGTTTAATAGCTACATGCCATGTATCTAGTGGAGATCCAGCTGGAGTGGAGGCTTCTCTTGCACCTCTTGTATGACACCCCCGGTAGTGAAGACAGGAGATGCAGAGTGGTATGAGGGCTGGTGTAACGGGCAGTGCCAGCTGGTGTTTGCAGGAAGCAGATAACCATAGATTACCAGGCAGGAACCAGGAGTTGGAACACAGTGACACTTGATCAGCAGACAGAAGCATAGCCAGTGCAAAGACAAAAAGGCCATCAACAGCAGGGCAGTAAGGTCAGGAATTTCAGGCAGAAGCAGAGTCAGGATACAAGCCAAGATCGGTACACAGCCAGGCAGCAAGGTACAGGAACACAAGAGAAGAGCAGAGTCAGAGTACAAGCCGAGGTCACAGCAGGCAGTTAGAAGTCCAGAGACAAGCAAGCCAGGTCATACACGGATAGGCAGGTATAGCAGGTCAAGATGCAGGGAAGCAGGAACTAGCTGAAGACTACTTAGCAATCTGCTCCTAAAATGGTCTAGCTTAAATAGGCCATGCGCCGATGCCAATACTGAGTGAGTGCGTGTGCATGAAAATGTGCATACACATATACACATTCTGGTTTGCGTGAACGCTAATACATTTGTGCGTGCTTGCCAATGCCATTTCATAACAGTAAAATCTCTGTATCCTTTACTCAAGTGCACAATTCTAAAAACAATACTATAGTATATTGCAACATATCCTGTAAAAAGTAGTTCATATGGTCCGACACAGAGATTTAACTTTTATGAAAACTTACTATATAGAGTCTTTTTAAATGCATATTAAATAAAAGTTGATTTTATGTATAATGGTGTGCCTCAAAAGTCCAATTTCTCCCTGTGGTTCAATATTTTTGTAGTACATATAATCTAGAGGGATGTGGAACTTTATTTTTCTTCAACACTCAGTAATATGAAATGATGATAAACTATAGCTATTTCAGGAGAGATAATATGGGAAAGGTTGCTAAGAATATATAAGGGGTAGGGATGAGCTTCGAGTTCGAGTCGAACTCATGTTCGACTCGAACATTGGCTGTTCGCAAGTTCGCCGAACAGCGAACAATTTGGGGTGTTCGCGGCAAATTCGAATGCCGCGGAACACCCTTTAAAAGTCTATGGGAGAAATCAAAAGTGCTAATTTTAAAGGCTTATATGCAAGTTATTGTCATAAAAAGTGTTTGGGGACCTGGGTCCTGCCCCAGGGGACATGGATCAATGCAAAAAAAAATTTTAAAAACGGCCGTTTTTTCAGGAGCAGTGATTTTAATAATGCTTAAAGTCAAACAATAAAAGTGTAATATCCCTTTAAATTTCGTACCTGGGGGGTGTCTATAGTATGCCTGTAAAGGGGCACATGTTTCCTGTGTTTAGAAAAGTCTGACAGCAAAATGACATT
Source organism: Lithobates clamitans (assembly GCA_037952925.1). NCBI lineage: Eukaryota > Metazoa > Chordata > Amphibia > Anura > Ranidae > Lithobates > Lithobates clamitans. The sequence goes on from JBBGZY010000441.1 coordinate 2,846,424, forward strand.
TGGAAGGAAAAAACTCATTTAAAACTACCCGCGGCTATTGCATTGCCGACAATACACATAGAAGTTCATTGATAAAAACGGCATGGGAATTCCCCACAGGGAAACCCCGAACCAAAATTAAAAAAAAAAAAATGACGTGGGGGGGTCCCCCTAAGTTCCATACCAGGCCCTTCAGGTCTGGTATGGATATTAAGGGGAACCCCGGCCAAAAAAAAAAAAAAAAAATGACGTGGGGTTCCCCCTAAATTCCATACCAGACCCTTCAGGTCTGGTATGGATTTTAAGGGGAACCCCGCGCCAAAAAAAAAAAAAAACGGCGTGGGGTTCCCCCAGAAATCCATACCAGACCCTTATCCGAGCACGCAACCTGGCAGGCCGCAGGAAAAGAGGGGGGGACGAGAGTGCGGCCCCCCCCCTCCTGAACCGTACCAGGCCACATGCCCTCAACATTGGGAGGGTGCTTTGGGGTAGCCCCCCAAAACACCTTGTCCCCATGTTGATGAGGACAAGGGCCTCATCCCCACAACCGTGGCCGGTGGTTGTGGGGGTCTGCGGGTGGGGGGCTTATCGGAATCTGGAAGCCCCCTTTAACAAGGGGACCCCCAGATCCTGGCCCCCCCCTGTGTGAAATGGTAAGGGGGTACTTACCCCTACCATTTCACTAAAAAAGTGTCAAAATAGTTAAAAATGACAAGAGACAGTTTTTGACAATTCCTTTTATTAAATACTTCTTCTATCTTCCTTCATCTTCTTCTTCTTCTGGTTCTTCTGGCTCTTCTGGTTCTTCCTCCAGCGTTCTCGTCCAGCATCTCCTCCGCGGCGTCTTCTATCTTCTTCTCCTCGGGCCGCTCCGCACCCATGGCATTGAGGGGAGGCTCCCGCTCTTCTCTTCATCTTCTTCTTCATCCTCTTCTCTTCTTTCTTCTTCTCTTCTTCTCTTCTTCTCTTCTTAATTTTCTTATCCGGGCCGCTCCGCATCCATGCTGTGGCATGGAGGGAGGCTCCCGCTGTGTGACGGCGTCTCCTCATCTGACGGTTCTTAAATAATGGGGGGCGGGGCCAACCGGTGACCCCGCCCCCCTCTGACGCACGGTGACTTGACGGGACTTCCCTGTGACGTCACGGGGAATGCCACAGGGAAGTCCCGTCATGTCCCGTGCGTCAGAGGGGGCGGGGTCACCGGGTGGCCCCGCCCCCGTTATTTAAGAACCGTCAGATGAGGAGACGCCGTCACACAGCGGGAGCCTCCCTCCATGCCACAGCATGGATGCGGAGCGGCCCGGATAAGAAAATTAAGAAGAGAAGAAGAAAGAAGAGAAGAGGATGAAGAAGAAGATGAAGAGAAGAGCGGGAGCCTCCTCTCAATGCCATGGGTGCGGAGCGGCCCGAGGAGAAGAAGATAGAAGACGCCGCGGAGGAGATGCTGGACGAGAACGCCGGAGGAAGAACCAGAAGAGCCAGAAGAACCAGAAGAAGAAGAAGATGAAGGAAGATAGAAGAAGCATTTAAATAAAGGAATTGTCAAAAACTGTCTCTTGTCATTTTTAACTATTTTGACACTTTTTTAGTGAAATGGTAGGGGTAAGTACCCCCTTACCATTTCACACAGGGGGGGGCCGGGATCTGGGGGTCCCCTTGTTAAAGGGGGCTTCCAGATTCCGATAAGCCCCCCGCCCGCAGACCCCCACAACCACCGGCCACGGTTGTGGGGATGAGGCCCTTGTCCTCATCAACATGGGGACAAGGTGTTTTGGGGGGCTACCCCAAAGCACCCTCCCAATGTTGAGGGCATGTGGCCTGGTACGGTTCAGGAGGGGGGGGGGCCGCACTCTCATCCCCCCCTCTTTTCCTGCGGCCTGCCAGGTTGCGTGCTCGGATAAGGGTCTGGTATGGATTTTTGGGGGAACCCCACGCCGTTTTTTTTTTTTTTTGGCGCGGGGTTCCCCTTAAAATCCATACCAGACCTGAAGGGTCTGGTATGGAATTTAGGGGGACCCCCCCACGTCATTTTTTTTTTAAAATTTTGGTTCGGGGTTTCCCTGTGGGGAATTCCCATGCCGTTTTTATCAATGAACTTCTATGTGTATTGTCGGCAATGCAATAGCCGCGGGTAGTTTTAAATGAGTTTTTTCCTTCCAAATGTCATTTTGCTGTCAGACTTTTCTAAACACAGGAAACATGCGCCCCTTTACAGGCATACTATAGACACCCCCCAGGTACGAAATTTAAAGGGATATTACACTTTTATTGTTTGACTTTAAGCATTATTAAAATCACTGCTCTTGAAAAAACGGCCGTTTTTAAAACTTTTTTTTGCATTGATCCATGTCCCCTGGGGCAGGACCCAGGTCCCCAAACACTTTTTATGACAATAACTTGCATATAAGCCTTTAAAATTAGCACTTTTGATTATTCATGTTCGTGTCCCATAGACTTTAACGGTGTTCGCGTGTTCGAGCAAACTTTTTTCCTGTTCGCATGTTCTGGTGCGAACCGAACAGGGGGGTGTTCGGCTCATCCCTAATAAGGGGTGGTCAAAGCTGGTTGCTTTGATGGCATAACTAGAATACTCTACTCCAGCTATATTTATGTTGGTCTTTTTTACAATCTCTTTTGTTTGGATCAGTGTTATGAGCTTGCCTCTTTTGATGCCTTTTCTTAGGTGGCCACTCCTTTGTGGTCATGGGCTCCTTCTGGGGTGGACTAACCTTAACCCCATGGATGAAGTTCTACTTCACATGGACTACAGACTATGGATTGCTTTTTACCTTAATTTTGTGCTGGTTAATGTATAAAATGCATGTTGACTTGTGCGTATACTATGTCATTGTATAGAAGCAACAATGATGGCACATTATCATACTTTATGTATTGTGCTGTGTAACAGTTTGGTCTAACAACTTCTCCTTTAGGGCTCTTTCACACATGCAAATCTGTATTCAGCCATCCACTTTCTCAGCAGGGATCGCTCCATTGATCCCCGCTGAACCGGCGGATGACAAGTCCGTCTCTGCACACTGTGCAGGGACGGACCTGTCAGATCTCCGCCTGTCCGTTTTCATCTGATCTGATCTGCCAGACAGATGGAAAATAGGATTTTCATCAGTCTAGGCTTTGTGGAGCGGATCGGGGTGGATCCGATGTCAGCGGACATGTCACCGCTGACATCCGTCGCTCCATAGAGCTGTATGGAGCGACCGTTCAGATCCACCAGATTCTTTGTAATGGCATGACTTATTGGGGGAACGCATTTTGGGGAACGCAGATTACCAGGCAGCAAGTGAATGGGGCCAGGTGATGTCACCGGTTGTTAAGGATGTGGTGAGTTCTGGAACCCTCCACTTCCTTAACCATTGACAGTGGAAGAATGAAGCTGTCATATATATATAGTAACTACTAAATATAAAGTTCGGCTCCTGCCGATCTGACTAAAATCACAGCAAGCAACATCCAGTCAGAACTTGAGTTGGGACTGAATCGTGAGCTCTTTCTAGTCTTCATGTGAATTGTAGGAGTAAGTATTTGTGATAATATGCTGACAGTTGGATGTACCTAAAATACCTGTAGTACCCTGATGTTTAGACAGGGTTACTAGTAAATTTACCTGTCAAGTGATAGTTGCCGTGGCCAATTGATAGGAGGTCAGTTGATTTTACCCTAATTCTGGAATTGCTGCACTTCTCTCTTCTGTCACTAGATTGGGATTGCAGCTTGCAGTCCAACCAGAAGTGATGGTTCTGCCGGCCGGAGAACCTGTCGTTGTCCGGATTAGAGGGGAAGCTGTCGCCACTAAGGGACCATCCACCTTACTACCATGGGCCACTGTGAGTAGCTGAAGCAAGTACCAGAGCAGTATTCTCACCAACCGGGGATGGTGAAGAATTGGGAAACTTCAGCAGATGTCAAGCCAGGGACCCAGCCAGTGGATGTGACGCTTCCAGAGCAATATTGTATGCCAAGCCAGGGACCCAGCAGGCCAGTGGGGTGACGCTTGAGGAGTATCTGTGAGTGCCAAGCTAAGAACCTAGCAGGGACGTGGGGGTGACACTTGAGGCAGATACTGAGTGAAAAGAGTGGAAGAGCTCAGGGGATCCAGTGGCAGTGGATCGGTAAGTCTAGTGAAAGACTGGGAGCTCAGTTGAGTGAAGATCTAAAAAGGAGATTGTGGAGGAAGTAAAAGAGTTCATTACAGCCTTTGTTGGAAACTGTTCAAGATTGTTGCCATAGGAGACAGTGTGTCTACACATGAAGATGTGGTGTCCAGCTGGGTGCTTTTCCCTGCATGGCTGTCTACCTATAGAAGTCTCGGAGTCTGCCAATTAACATTGCAACTACTAAAAGGTGTCCTGGCCTTAAACCCTCTCTCCCATAGTTTAAGAGACAATGAATATCTTTGCATTCAAGAAGTGTCTGGCGCCCATGAATCTACCTTACATTACACCACCATGCCTTGTAACCCACTCTACACAGAAGGATGTCAGCTGTCCCTGACTCTGGAGGTCACCATTAGGCCTGGAGAGGCCCAGGACTTGTCTACATATCTCAAAGACCTTAGGTAATGCAAGAAATGTAAATGAGATTTTCATTAAGATTTGGAGTCAGTATTTTTCTTTTTGGATATGAAAACTTATAATGGTAACAGCCTGAATGTGACTTGTGAATACAGGTAGACAGGAAAATCTGAATGGAAAATAAGAGATTGTTCAAGCAACAAGAGCAGCTAATGACATTGGATAGTTTTATAGCAACAATTAATATGTGCAGGATAGTTTTTATGGTCACATACAGTTGTGCTCATAAGTTTACATACCCTGGCAGAATTCATGATTTATTGGTCATTTTTCAGAGAATGCGAATAACACAAAACTTTTCTTTCACTCATGGTTAGTGTTTGGCTGAAGCCATTTATTATCAATCAACTGTGTTTACTCTTTTTAAAAGTTTACATACCCTGGTGATTTTGGCCTGATAACATACAAACAAGTTGACACAAAGGGGGTTGAATGGCTATTCAAGGTAACCATCCTCACCTGTGATCTGTTTGCTTGTAATTAGTGTGTGTGTATAAAAGGTCAATGAGTTTCTGGACTCTGGAATTGAGAATGCCAATCAGCAGTGTTCAAACTCTAATCAAGAAGTGAAAAATGAGGAATTCTGCTGAAACCAAACCACGGTCAGGTAAACCAATTAGGATTTCAGCCACAATTGCCAGGAAAATTGTTCAGGATGCAAAGAAAAACCCACAAATAACTTCAGGTGAAATACAGGACTCTCTGACATGTGGTGTGGCTGTTTCAAGATGCACAATAAGGAGGCACTTGAAGAAAGATGGGCTGCATGGTCAAGTCGCCAGAAAAAAGCCATTAATGCCACAAAGTATCCCACTTACAATACGCCAAACAGCACAGAGATAAGCCTTAAACCTTGTGGCACAAAGTCATTTGGAGTGATAAGACCAAAATTGAGCTTTTTGGCCACAACCATAAACGCTACATTTGGAGAGGAGTCAACAAGGCCTATGATGAAAGGTACACCATTCCTACTGTGAAACACAGAGGTGGATTGCAGATGTTTTTGAGATGTGTGAGCCACAAAGGCACAGGTAATTTGGTCAAAATTGATGGCAAGATGAATGAAGTATAATAAGTAAGAACTAATGCGCAAAACCACAATCTGAGTAAGGGAATTTGGAAACTGACGGTAAAATACGCGATGGAGAGCCGCCAACATAGATAGGTCCACTCAACACCCCAAAAAATAAATTAAAATAAAAATATGTGGCGCTATTCCATCAATCAGTAAAAAAACAATAAAGATAAGGTGCAATGGGCAGAGCAAATCCCACCTTCTACAATAAATGTCAGGAAATTATATCCAGTAGCTTGACAATAAATGTCACCATCCACGAGTGGATAAAAATATGGAGATACAGTTCTGAAGTATGAAAAAAATTTTTTTTAAATTAATAAAAATATTAAATACAGTTTCAGTGCTTGATGAAATATACTGATCACCCCTGGGTATTTATTATATATGGCATTTTTGCTGAACTTATAAATTTTTTTGCACTATTTGCC
>JBBGZY010000441.1:2860000-2987500 GCA_037952925.1 Lithobates clamitans
CGACCTTAAAATTGCACAGCTTTGCCATGACTTGAAGCAATGTCTGTGTAATCTTGTGGTGTATGGACCTCAAATCGCATCAAAGTCAAACCAAGGTAGTGCAGGGACAAATTTGCTACACTTTCAGGATGCACAAGTGACAATAGGGCCAAATTCAAAGGTGTTATCCTTGAATCTCATTCACACTGCTGCGACCTGAAAGTCACACTATTTTGCTGCCACTTGGCCCCAACTTCTGGGAATGCCTGTGTAATATTGTACCCGATATACCTCAAGTCAACTTAAAGTAGCACAGACATGAATGGTTATCATTGAGAATCATGGGGTACAACTTGTCATACAACTCAGAGGTCCAAATTTGCTGGAAAATTCGCCCAACTGTGAAACAAATCATAAATATTTTCATAAAAGGAGCTCTCATTTATACTTGCACAATCCTTACTGATTTACATCAGCAGAACAAATGCAGGAAGTGATGTGTGCACATGGGACGGAAGCAAATGTGTGGTGATGCCAAACAAATCAATGAACCCCACCCACACCAAATCCAACCCCACATTAAGCACAAGTACATATCCTACACTTACCCGGCCAATGAGCAGCACCTCGTCTTTGCTAAAGAGACCTCACCATGTCCACCTAGATGGAGATCCTGACCAGCACAGGAACTTCTGGGTGCATACAATGACTAATTTCCAGGTCAGAAAGTGAAACCACGCTTTTGATTGCAGCTGCGAATATTTGATCTCAACCACGATTAGTATTTTTTATTTTCAGATATGCAAATCTGTATTTCTATATATATTTGAAGGTAAACTTAAGGGAGTTTGATAAGAAATGGTGTCCCTTAGCAGCAGGTGAAATACAAAAGACAAAAGGCCCAATTTGAGCCCTAGTTCACACTGACAGCGGGGGTTCAGCTGAACTCACACAATTTCATTCCTGCATGTCAGTCCCGACTGTGGGGGCAACATCAGAGAAATCGGTGCAGATTTCTGTGCCAATATCAATACAAATTGCACCAATTAGAACAGTGAAATTTGCCACCGTTTTGACATGTCAAATCACACCGATGTGAACCAGAGCTGACACATTCAAACACTGCCTATCCACCAGCTGAATTCATTACCTGCAATTCTCCACAGCTGTTATATATAAAGATTCCACCTTTATCACTTACTTGAAGGTGTGCTGAAGCCTAGGTTTACATCTGAGCGATTTGAGAGATCAGATTGCATGACAAGACACAGCCCATTAGCGGCAATGGCACTGTTCCAATCAATGCGACACAGATTTTGCAGCGCCACTCCGATTTGCAAAAGTAGTTCCTGCACTACTTTTGTTGATTTCAGGTGTGACTTCAATAGAAATCGATATGAAGCCACACAGATGTCTATCAAGTAGCACCTGAAATAACGCTGACCTTGCTACTTTGAAATCGGGCTACTTCAAGTGAAGTAGCCCAATTTCAAAGTAGCATCAATGTGAACCAGGGTGAAGAGACTAGCTTTTTTGGTGCACAAATACATATAGAAATTATAAGGTATAAAAAGATTGCACTACCCCAAAACCACCCCCAAAACTAATTAAAAGAAAGAAAAAAGAGAAAAATAAAAAAAAAAACACCACAACAAACAAGCTCAATAATGTACTTTTATTTTGCCAGCCGAAACAAAATTATGTACATTTATTTACTAGCAAAAAAAAAAAATTCTACAGGATATATGGTGCTACATTTAGCAAAACATTTAGCAATTGGATTTTAAGGGCCCTGCTCATAGGAGCTTACAATCTAAAATTTGTCTAAACCTTAGAGAGGACACAGCTTTACTTTTAGTGCATAATGGGCAAAACATCACATTTTTATATGCAAGATTATAGAAACATACTTAACAATCATTCTTATAAAGCATTCCAACATAATATTAAAAAAGGCACTTATTCAATACATAACACCCACCACCAGCCCACAATCCACACATACATACATTGGTGACCATGTTTTGCCATTTCTGTGTACATGATTAAGCAATAAGCTCAAAGAGTAGAACATCAGCACATACTCCCAAACCATGTTTGCATGGTCAGACAGGAACAACGCACACATAACAGTGACAGCATGGCCACAAAAAGCCACTTTGGATTGAAAAAAAGCACAAGAATTTCAGCAAACAACCCTAGTTGGCCATTTGTCAATCTGCACAATATCATTCCTTCTACCCCACAATTTTTTTTTGTCAATTCAGTAAATGGACAACACACATATACTGTCAGTACTTAGTGACTGCGTCCTTCGCATCATATGACAAAACAAATTAATACAGAGCACATCTTAATAATCATGCAAATACATCAAAAGACATTCCACTTATCCCTCTTCCAATATCTCCCAGCTTCTTCCTCCCCCATCCCTTTCACATCAAAAAGATAAACAATATACATCCTAGCCAAAAATATCCTCACCGCATCTTCTACAGAAATTAACCTCTTCCTACTACCCATATATTCCTAACATCCCACATTACTTCCTTATAGACAACAGAAAACCACCACGCCTTCCTGGTTGCATTTTTCTCCAATCTCCACAAACCCAGAACCACCATTTCCTCCCTTACAAAAACCACCCCCACCACCTCCCTCAGGAAGCTCTTCAACTTTCCCAGCACTTCTTTAGGGCAGACACAGTTCCAAAACAAGTGGAACACGTCCTCCACTCCCCCACAGCCCTCCCTTGGGCACAACTCCGATCTTACCAAATCCCTACTTTTCAGAAAACTCATGGTCGTCAGACACCCCATAAAGGTCATCCAGGATATGTCCCTTTGGCAGTTAGTCACTCCTCTTGTGCTCATACTCTTCTAGATTTGCACACTTTCCTTCTCTCTTAAGTACTGTATCCCATTAGGAAAAATCTCCCCAGCAATCCAAGCTTTAAGTTTCTTTTTATCACCAACCTCCCTCCCCAGACCCCCCAACCTCCATCCTTCCCAGATCTTGGTTAGGACCAAAAAATACTGAGGAACGACCCATGCCTGTGGCTTTTCCAGGACCCACCTGTAGAGTCCCCATCTTGTAAACAATCTTCCTCCAAGGTACTGCATCATCTCCTTCCCGATTCCGTTACCTCTTATGGTCCTTATCAACATCACCCAGTAATGCAGCATCAAAAAGTCCCCGATCTTTGGAAGTCCGAAGCCACCTTTGGCCCTTGGTTTAGTAATCTTGTCCCTTGCACACTTCTCCATGCTCCCTCCCCAAAAGAACAAGAACAGTAGCCTCGTCATCTTCCTCACCCAACCATCAGGAGGCGGGAATATAACAAAGACATTCAACATAATCGGAAGGATCACTGACTTGATAATCAGAACTTTCCCGGTGCAGGACAATTCACGCATCCGCCACATAGACAACTTTTCCTCCACTCTCTCAGTCACCTTCTGAAAACTGCGACTTCCCCTAAACTCCCTGTCAAAACACACACCCAGCACCTGCATACTCTCCACCTTCGGACTCCGTCCCTCATTCACCTCCACCTCACGGCCCACACTACACACCTGACACTTACTCCAATTCACACTCATCCCAGACACACTGCAGAACAGACTCACCTGCAATCTTCCACGCCGCACATCAGCCATTCCACCAGCCACCAACACAACATCATTCATGTACCCCAACACTTTCACTTTCCTTCCACCACTGCCAGGCACAAACACACCCTTGAATGCCTTGTCCTTCTTCACTGCACTCAGTAATGGCTCTATCGCGCAGATGAACATCAAAGGCGATAGGGGGCACCCCTGCCTAACACCAGACATCACAGGGATACTCCCCACTTGGGTACCGCTGACCAAAACCTGACTTGAGACACCTTTGTATAGTCCTCTGATAACCTTCATCAACTGGTCCGGAAACCCTAGAACCTCCAGAATCTTTAACAGAAACTGATGGGAGACTTTGTTGTAGGCCTTTTCAAGGTCAATCGACTCTAGAAGGCACGGCAAGTTGTTAGATTGCGCATAGTATACGACATCCCTCAGTAACGATAGATTGTCGGAAATCCATTGACCAGGAACCGCACACACCTGCTGCTCCCCAATCACTTCGTCAATTACAAGCTTGACTCGATCAGCAATCAATCTTGCCACAATCTTGTAGTCAACGTTCAACAGTGTAATTGGCCGCCAATTCCGAATGTCTCTTGTCACCCTTTTTATAGATGAGGGTAATCACCCCCTCCCTTAAGGACTTTGGCATCTCCCCCACTTCAAACACCAGCCTCACCAACTCACACACCTCATTCTTCACCTCCCACGCTTTACAAAAGAACTCAACAGTCAACCCATCCTTCCCTGGTGTCTTATTCCGGTTCATCCCATCTATCACTCGCCTCACTTCCTCCTCAGACACAACCACACACATACCAAACCTATCCTCCTCAGACAATATTGCATCCACTTTCTCGCAATACTCTTGCATCTCCTCAGCACTTACGCCACATCCGCCTGCAAACAAATCCGTATAAAACTCACCGCCTCCATCACCTTCTCACCATTCACCTCCTGTCCCTGCACCATCACCGATTTCATCACATTGCATCCCTTCAAGAGTTTCTTGTAGAAGAGCCACGAACATGTCTCCCCTTCCTCCATGTCCTTCACTTTAGCTTGGAAGATTAGCTTCTTCCCTCTCATCACCCAAGCTTTCTTTATCTCCTCCTGAAGCTTTCCAATCTCCTCTTCTAACTCCCAGCCTCCCTGCCTAAATTTAACCACTTGACAACTGGGCACTTAAACCCCCTTAATAACCAGACCAATTTTCAGCTTTTGGTGCTCTCACATTTTGAATGACAATTACTCAGTCATGCAACACTGTATCTATATGAAATTTTTGTCCTTTTTTTCACACAAATGGAGCTTTCTTTTGGTGGTATTTAATCACCGCTGGGTTCTTTATTTTTTGCGCCGTAAAAGAAAAAAGACCGAAAAATCTGTAAAAAAATGCATTTTTCTTCATTTCTGTTATAATATTTTGCAAATTAGTAATTTTTCATCATATATTTTGGCCAAAATTTATACCGCTACATATCTTTGGTAAAATTAACCCAAATCGGTGGATATTATTTGGTCTTTGTGAAAGTTATAGAGTCCAAAAGCTATGGTGCAAATATCTGAAAATTGATCACACCTGAAGTACTGACGGCCTATCTAATTTCTTGAGACCCTAACATGCCAGAAAAGTACAAATACCCCCCAAATGATACCTTTTTGGAAAGAAGACATTCCAAGGTATTTAGAAAGATGCATGGTGAGATTTTTGAAGTTGTCATTTTTTCCCACAATTCTTTGCAAAATCAAGGTTTTTTTTTTACTTTTTTTTTTACTTTTTTTTTTTCCCACAAAATTGTCATATTAGCAGGTTATTTCTCACACACCACATATGCATACCACAAATTACACCCCAAAACACATTCTGCTATTACTCCCGAGTACGGCGATACCACATGTGTGAGACTTTTACACAGCGTGGCCACATACAGAGGCCCAACATGCAGGGGAGCACCTTCAGGCGTTCTGTAGCTTCCAGGCCAATTCTGACATTTCTCTCCTACATGTAAAAATCATCATTTATTAGCTAGAAAATTGTTTTTTAGCAAAGACCCTAGAGAATACAATGGCGGTCGTTGCAATTTTTTATCTCGCACGGTATTTGCGCAGCTATTTTGTTAACGCGTTTTTTTTGGGAAAAAAACTGTTTTGTGCTTTACAAAAACCAAAACAGTAAAGTTAGCCTAATGTTTTTGCATAATGTGAAAGATGAAGTTATACTGAGTAAATAGATACCCAACATGTCACCTTTCAAAATTGCACACGCTTGTGGAATGGCGCCAAACTTTGCTACTCAAAAATCCCCATAGGCGACGCTTTAAATTTTTTTACTGGTTACATGTTTTGAGTTACAGAGGAGGTCTAGGGCCAAAATTATTACTCTCGCTCTACCGATCGCAGCGATACCTCACATGTGTGGTTTGAACACGGTTTTCATATGTGGGCGGGACTTACGTATGCGTTCGCTTCTGCATGCGAGCACGCAGGGACAGGGGCGCTTTAAATTTTTTTTTTTTATTTTTTTTTTTATTGTTAATTTTACTTTATTTATTTTAGTTTGATGCTTTTTTCCAAAAAAAAAAAAAAATTTGACCACTTTTATTCCTATTACAAGGAATATAAACATCCTTGTAATAGGAATATGGCATGACAGGTCCTCTTTACAGTGAGATATGGGGTCAATAAGACCCCACATCTCACCTCTAGGCTGGGAAGCCTGAAATAAAAAAAAAAAAAAAAAGATCCTGGCTTCGATCGTAGCGGTGAGTCGGTAGAAGTGCGGGAGGGGGGGACATCCCCTCTCGCCTCCCGTAAGAACGATCAAGCAGTGGAACAGCTGCTATGATCATTCTCATGGTGTAGGGAATCGCCGCCTGAAAAAGCCGATATCTGAATGATGCCTGTAGCTGCAACCATCATTCAGATATCTCCGCACAAAGTCAAGGACGTTGTATGACGGCCAGTGGGCGGGAAGTGGTTAAAACGCATTTTTTTTTTTTAACACAAAGTTGTCCATTTATACAATATTTCTACCACATAACATGTACATACCAAAAATGACACCCCAAAATAGATTCCCCTGCTCCTCCTGAGTACGGCGATACTACATGTGTGAGACTTCCACAGCCTGGCCACATACAGAGGGCGAGTACAGCTGAGCATGGCTCAGCATGGCAGGGTATGGCGGGGTATTGCGGAGTATGGCAGAGTAGGGCGGGGTATGGCGGGGTATGGCAGAGTATGGCGGGGTATGGCGGGGTATGGCGGAGTATGGCGGGGTATTGCAGGGTATGGCGGGGTATTGCGGAGTATGGCGGGGTATTGCGGAGTATGGCGGGGTATTGCGGAGTATGGCGGGGTATGGCGGAGTATGGCGGGGTATGGCGGAGTATGGCGGGGTATGGCGGGGCATGGCAGAGTATGGCGGGGGCATTGCAGAGTATTGCGGGGGAATTGCAGAGTATTGCACAGCATTGCAGAGTATTGTGGGGGCATTGCAGAGTATGGCGGGGGCATTGCAGAGTATTGTGGGGGCATTGCAGAGTATTGTGGGGGTATTGCAGAGTATTGTGGGGGTATTGCAGAGTACTGCACAGCATTGCAGAGTATTGTGGGGGTATTGCAGAGTATTGTGGGGGTATTGCAGAGTATTGTGGGGGTATTGCAGAGTACTGCACAGCATTGCAGAGTATTGTGGGGGTATTGCAGAGTATTGCACAGCATTGCAGAGTATTGTGGGGGTATTGCAGAGTATTGTGGGGGTGTTGCAGAGTATTGCACAGCATTGCAGAGTATTGTGGGGGTATTGCAGAGTATTGTGGGGGTGTTGCAGAGTATTGCAGAGTATTGTGGGGGTGTTGCAGAGTATTGCACAGCATTGCAGAACGTTAGGGATGGCTGAGCAGGGATGGATGGATGCCTGGATGTCTCTGTGCAGCGCTATGGGCACTACACATACAGCCCACAGCGCTGCAGACATCCATCCATCCGCCTCTCCGGTCACTGTGTACCGATCGGTACACAGGCGGGGAGGAGAGGGGGAGGAGAGGAACCGGCGTCATCAGATGACGCCGGTCTGTTTACATGTGATCGCGCCGTCATTTGACGGCGCGATCACATGGTAAACGGCCGCGATCAGCGGCCATTTACCGGGATCCGTGATGCGCCGGGTCCTCCGGACCCGGCGGTCACGGATGTGTTCGGGTGCGCACCCCAGGGGGCGCGCGAGAGGGGAATTCTGGGAGGACGTCATAGTACGCCCTCCCAGAGTTATCCAACCGCCCTGCAGCCGTCATTCGGCTATGGGCCGGTTGGTAAGTGGTTAAGCAGGAGTCTCAACCTATGCTGGAGAGCCCTCCCTTCTTGTTTCTCTTTCCTTGCCTTCTTTACACCTGCTTGAATAAAGAAGAGCTTGATTCGCTCCTTCAGCCAGTCCCACCACTCGAAAAAGGATTCAAAATCCCCCTTCCTTCCCAACCACACTTTATATTGCAGAGCAAACTTATCAAAAATCCCTTGGTCTTCCAATAACAGATTACATAATTTCCAGATTTCTCTCCCAGTCTTGACATCTTGATCAAAAAAACGTTCCCACCAAAACCTGGTGGTCAGAGAAAGACACCTCCCATTGCTTCCACTCTGCGACCTTCAGTGCCCTGGAACCTAAAATAAAGTCAATTTGGGATTTCACGCTTCCCTTATCTGAAAAAAAAAGTTGCTGGGGCTTTACCATTTCCATAGTAGCAAACCGCTCCATCCTGCAAACAAAAATCCTGCAAAATTGCATTAAAAGCTGTGCTGGTGACATCGGTCTGGCTTTCACCTTGGCCTACTTTATCTTCAGCAGTCCTAATAAGATTCAAGTCTCCAGCAACAATGGTCTTTCCTCTGCCCACAAGGTGGAGCCTCAAAATTTCCAACAAATCCATCCTGGCATTTTTTCGCACTGGTGCATAAACACATACCAACTTAAAGGATTCTTCCAGGTAGGTAAACATTACACTCAGAACTCTTCCTATCACCACTTCCTCCCATGATTCAACTTTTATTTCTGGATTTCTAAAGAGCACCCCCACCCCTTCACTTCTATTTTCCGCAGCACAAGACCAAACCGCTGGTCCTGCAGACCAGTCCCCATGGCCTGGAGCATACCACAAACCACATTCTTGCAAACACAAGACATCACACTCAATCTTAGCCAACTCAGACAAAACAGCTGCACGACGATAGACAAATCCAATCAAACGCACATTCACACTACATATAGACAAAGCCATGAGAAGGATCAAAAAACTCCTGCAGAACACACTAAACCTCTCCATCAGGAAGCTCTTTTCCACTTCTGTTCCCTGTACCTTTTACAAGAGGATCAACTGATTCGCTCTCCAAATATTGCATGGCAGGAGTACCTACCAAGCCCAATGGTGATGTTGCTCCACTTGAACCATCTGACACTTGTGAATCCATACTTAAACTCGGCAGTACACACCCACCACCACCTGGGCTCGAAGCCAGAGACAAGTCCCACTTAGGCTTCTTTCTCTGTGCCTTACTCTCCTGCTCCACCTCAGGCCCTTGTCTTTGAGTAGCGATTAAAAGGTCTTTTGATCTGACCCCTCCTTCCTCCTCACCTCCAGTACCTCCATATCCTCAGCCCACTCACCAAGCTCCTCATCTACATATTGACTCTCCTGTTCTGCCTCCACCCGTTTTATCAAAGCAACCAACTCTTCACACACTCCACTCACCTCCCTACCTCCCTCCATGCCTTCATCCGCCACAGCTTCTTCCGCCTCACCAACCTGCATCTCATTATCCCCCTCTGTCAGATTAATATTCATTCCACTTTTACCCATACTCCCTTGCAGTTCCTGTCTGACACCTTCCTTGGAGCTACTACCGAGGTTTTCAGCGTCTGGGGGGGTCGGCGCCTCTCCACCTTCGGTGCCGGCCACCTGCTCACCCCCGTCATCCGCCCGCTCAGTCTTATGCTCCTCCGGTTCTCGGCTCACATTCTGCCCTGTAAACCGCCATCTCTGCACAGCCTCTGCATACGAGAACATCAGGGCCGATCCCGGACGGGGTGCACGGGGTGCAGTGCACCCGGGCGCCACAGAGGTGGGGGCGCTGCAGCGCCAGAGTGCTCCCCTCCCTCCTCCTCCTCTCCTTGTCCGTAGTAGGTGGTTCTCTCCGGTCACCGCAGCCGCTGCCGCTTTGTTTTTTGCCGAAGCCCATCCCCTCTCCCTCCTCCTGTCAGAGGAGGAGAGCGGAGATAGCTGGAGATCGGTGCGGCTGTGTCTCTGTGTGCAGAGAGACCAGCCGTGCAGTGACGTCACTGGGGGGGCGGTCCCTGCCCATGCCCGTGTTCCAGTTATCCTGTGTGCAACTCCCGCCTGCTGTCCAAGCTTGACACACTGTTCTCCACCCGGGCGGCGTGGCTGCGCACAGTCCTCTCCTCTCCAGCTGTCACCCAGGTGTTTTTTTAATTAGCTCAATGGAGGGGGGGTGGTTTGTCAGGGGTCTATACTAATGGAGGGGGGGTTGTCCTGGGGGGGTCTATACTAGGGCTGAAACAACTAATCGATTAATCGACAACTAATCGATTATGAAATTAATCGATTACTATTTTCATAATCGATTAATCAGTCTATAAAACGAGCCCTTTATAGTACAAAAAGAGCAAATAATCGCTACTGTAGATGTTACTTTCACAGTTCTACAGTAAAAAAAAAATGAACCCCTATAGGCCCCTATCACACGATCGGACCGTTCAGGTCCGCCTGACAGTTTTGACGGCAGACCTGAATGGGCGCTCCATGTTAGCCTATGGAGCGACAAATGTCAGCGGAGACATGTCCGCTGACATCCGACCCGGTCTGATCCGCTAAAAGCAGACGGATGGCCCTATGTCCAGGTCCATCGCTGGTGGATCGGATCGGGTGAGATCTGATGAAAACGGACATGATGTCCGTTTTCATCCGATCCCTCCATAGGTGGCAGCGGCGCCTGACAAGCCCCTCCCCGCTCAGTGAGCAGAGAGGGACCTGTCATCCGCCGGCTCAGCAGAGATCAACGGAGAGATCTCCCGCTGAGCCGGTGGACCGAGGCGGACTCCGTGGAAGCCTCGTGTGAAAGGGGCCTTCACAGTAGTGATTATCTGCTTTTTTTTTATTATAAAGGGCTAATTTTAGTTTTTTTTTAAACCCATTATGTTACTAAACATCTTAGACCTAGTTCACATCTATGTGTTTTTTGGTGCTTTTTTGCAGAAGCGCACTGCAGTTCATTAACATGGTTTCCCATTGGACACGTTCACATCTATGCTTTTTTCAGCCGCTGCATATTTGGAAAGGGGTCAGGGACTTTTTTTTTTATACAAAAACGGTGCTTTTTTGGTTCAATATACTTCAATGGAGAAGCTGCAGAAAAGCATTTGATGCGTTTTTGCAGCAATTTGTGTTTTTTAATCTGCCCAACAAATTGGCCAAAAAAAAAAATGCAAATCGCCGCAACATTACGTGCGCAAAAATCAAAACGCTCAGCAAAAACCACTGCAGAAACAGATCAAAAGTAAACTGCCTAGGTGTGTAGCGAGCCTTATTCTGGCGACATGGATCAATTTTCAGACGAGAATATTCAGACGAAAAATCTTTGTACATTCGCTGAATGAAAGAATGTTGTTTGAAATTTTCACTTGTTTTTAACATTCTGTTTTTAAAATGAATGTAATTTCTGAATGAAAACCACATACACTGTCTGAAAATTCCTTTGACCAAGAAGTTTTCTATTTCCAAATTTTCCCGTCACTGTGGTTGAAAATGAACGTCGACTTGACCCCACTAACGATTAGAAAATCGAACGAACGTTCTTAAAATTAATTTTTTTTTTTGAAGGAAGACATTTGATCTGAGTCTGATAATATTTATCAGATTCGCCCTTTAATAATATGTACAGTATATCTCTCCTCTAATAGTATATACAGTATATCTCTCCTCTAATAGTATGTACAGTATATCTCTTCTGTCTGTTATTCTCAGAGTGGATTAGATATTTTGCTCCCTAACCATATAGTTGGTTATTTATATTTACTGCTGCATAGAGATACTTAAGAATAAATTGCCTTTTTTTTAAACTTCACATATTAATTAAATTATACGCCACACTTTTTTTTTGAGGTTATTAACCGATTAATCAAAACAATAATTGGCCAACTAATCGATTATGAAAATCATCGTTAGTTGCAGCCCTAGTCTATACTAATGGAGGGGGGGGTTGTCCTGGGGGGTCTATACTAATGGAGGGGGGGTTGTCCTGGGGGGGTCTATAGTAATGGAGGGGGGGTTGTCCTGGGGGGGTCTATAGTAATGGAGGGGGGTTGTCCTGGGGGGGTCTATACTAATGGAGAGGGGTTGTCCTGGGGGGTCTATACTAATGAAGGGGGGGTGTTTTGTCCAGGGGGGTCTATACTAATGGAGTGGGGGTGGTTTGTCCTGGGGGGGTCTGTACCAATGGTGAGGGGGTGGTTTGTCCTGGGGGTATGTACTAATGGAGGGGGGTTTGTCCTGGGGTCTATACCAATGGAGGGGGGGGTTGTCGTGGGGGGGTCTGTTCTGTGGGGTCTGTACTAATGGAGGGGGGTGGTTAGTCCTGGGGGGTCGGTACTAATGAAGGTGTGGGTGGTTTGTCCAGGGGGGGTCTATACTAATGGGGGGTGGTTTATCCTGGGGGGTCTATACTAATTGGGGGGTGGTTTGTCCTGGGGGGTCTATACTAATGGAGAGGGGGATTTGTCCAGGGGGGTCTATACTAATGGGGGGGTGGTTTTTCCTGGGTTGTCTATACTAATGGGGGGTGGTTTATCCTGGGGGGTCTGTACTAATAGAGGGGGGGTGGTTTGTCCAGGGGGGTCTATACTAATGGGGGTGGTTTGTCCTGGGGGTCTGTACTAATGGAAGGGGGGTGGTTTGTCCTGGGGGTCTGTACTAATGGAGGGGGGGTGGTTTGTCCTGGGGGGTCTGTACTAATGATGGGGGGGTGGTTTGTCTTGGGGGGTCTGTACTAATGGTGAGGGGTGGTTTGTCCTGGGGGTCTGTACTAATGGAGGGGGGGTGGTTTGTCCTGGGGGGTCTGTACTAATGGTGGGGGGGGTGGTTTGTCCTGTAGATCTGTACTAATGGTGAGGGGGTGGTTTGTTCTGGGAGGGTCTGTACTAATGGAGGGGGGGTGGTTTGTTCTGGGGGGGTCTGTACTAATGGAAGGGGGTGGTTTGTTCTGGCAGGTCTGTACTAATGAAGGGGGGATGGTTTGTCCAGGGGGGTCTGTACTAATGAAGGGGGGGTGGTTTGTCCAGGGGGGTCTGTACTAATGGAGGGGGGGTGGTTTGTCCTTGGGGGGTCCGTACTAATGGAGGGGGGTGGTTTGTTCTGCGGAGGTCTGTACTAATGGAGGTGGGTGGTTCTGTACTAATGGAGTGGGGGTGGTTTGTCCTGAGGGGGGGTCTGTACTAATGGAGGGGTGGTTGGTTTGTCCTGAGGGGGGTCTATACTGATAGAGGGGGTGTTTGTCCTGGGGGTCTGTAGTGAGGGAGGGGTTTATACTTAGTGGGGGGTCTGCACTGACAGAGGGGGGTCTGTACTGAGGGGCGATTATAGTTGGTGGAGGGGGGATGATACCATGTTTTACCGCACCGGGCAACACCCCTCTCCCTCTCCTCTTCACGAACAGAGTATTGGTAACTGTAAGCGCAAACACACAAGTCCATATATAACAGGAGATATAAAGGGCTGAGCAACTTAGTCCATAGGGGACAGGCTGGAAGTTCAAGGGTTAATTGGTAACCGGTAATGTAATGGTTAAAGTAGGCTGGTAGGCTAGGCGGCTGCTGTCCTCAGAGAGCTGGCTCTGATGGGTGAGAGAGGGGTAGAGAAGGACGCGCCACCTGAGTGTAGTATTAACAAATGATGTTTAATGACACCAGGTAAAAACACACTTACAGGATAAAAACATATAAAAGGCTCATCTGTATAGGTATGTGGTCCTCGGTGTTCCCTCTGATCCTGTGGTGGTGACGCTGCAGGGATGCTGTGCTGCATCGGAGCCACTGCTCCTTCAATAGGCCTCGGAAGCAGACGGACCACCTGTGACTGGTAATCCGGCTGGCAATCCAGCATCACCACCACAGGATCAGAGGGAACACCGAGGACCACATACCTATACAGACTATAAATGGGTAATCTGAATCAGTGAACCACCCTTAATTCAAAACCACCCCCACTGCGCTAATGGATGGAGTGCGAAATAGTAAAGAGTGAGATCCAGTGAATGACTCACTCACTGTGCAAAAAGAAATCAAAACTTAATGACAAGAAATGAAAAGTATAAGCCGAGCTGCCCCTTTAAATGACTCCAAGACTAAATATTATCTGATCTCATGTATCAAGCACCCACAGGAACCTTCTCCTAGATACACAAGAGCAAACAAGAGGCGCTCATAAGCTCAATAGTGCAATAACTGTATACGTGTTAGCATACCACCAAATGATAACTACACATAAGTGCATAAATACCTAAATAAGCTGAATAGCATAATAAAACAAGACACAAATTACTTCTAAGCGACAGTGAAAATTGTGCCAAACGAATAATTAATATGCAAATCAAGTGAAAAAAAGTCACCAATTAATGTGACATATCAAAATAAGCAAATAAAAGTGCAAAAAAAAAAATATTATATATGAAAAATCAGTCCTTAAAACTTTTGTGACAAAAAAGTGATTTAATCTGTGACAAAAAAATCCACATAGATCTTCTATAGTGCAGTGGTCTTGTTAGTGTTGAACTCCAAACGTCTTCCACCTCACCAACGTGAAAACGTGAATCCACCCCCAATAGAATCTCACTCACCAAATATTTTTGCCAGCACTTTCATGCACGGCAAAAAAGCGCTTATGAATCACACTCCAGAGTGATCGAATATGTAGTTATTCCACAATGTTTAAGATTCATCCACATGTAAAGGAATATGAAGAACTCACATAGCGTAAATCAGCACGGCAAATTTATTTTAAAACCACTACAATCTTCAGTAAAAGCACTCACATTTTAAAAGATATATAACAGCAGTAAAAAACCAGTGACGTTCACAGCAGCTTCAAATCCAGTGGATGCATTTAAAACAATAAATGGTCACGGCGGACCCGAGGTGTGCTAATGTCAGGACTCACGGTCTTTCACCCCCCTTCCCTGGTGCGCCGTACGACCAGATCTCTCCTTCCTCAAGTGCGGCTCATCGTTACTCGTCACACCTTACAGCCACGCCCCCGACATGTTTCGTCATAGATTAGACTTATTCATGGGATTGGCTGAATAGGCTGCTCATCATCCCTTAAATCTCCTCCTCACTAGCTTCCCATAGGTCAGTGAGTCCGCATTCGCACATCTCGTGTCCCCGATCCAATAATAGAGCAGAGATCACGGCGCGCCGCTGTACAGGGATGCAGCTTGCCTTTGCTTAGTTAAGGACTAATTAAAACATAACAATCATACGGATGGTTCAGCTCAAATACATTCTACCTAATAATACAAGTGACCACAACCTAGCGGCTGCGATCACAGCACCAGTGTATCCTTATTTCAAGTCGATGTCTCATACTAGACATACCGGCTTGAAATTCCCTAAGTTTAAAGTTTGCACTCCCATTGCTGGAGTAGCAACTTCTAAATAATTATTAGGGAACGAAAGGAGAATATATCCATCCTAAATAACATACTGTAATACTGAATAAGATTTATGTTGGATACACTGTGAATGTGCTGTAATACTAAAAAATGAATATAAAAACATGAATATAAAAAAACATCAATATAAAAATCCAACGCATATCCTCTCATTCCCAGTTTAACTAGGACTTGACAGCATGGTAAGAATCTGTTTTACTAAATACCCCCTAATTAAAAATTCATGCCTCTTCATACATTGGTCGTAAGACCCTATCATCTCTGCATCTGAACATGTATGAAAAAACAAATAACGATATAAACATTCTATCGTATTTACCCAGGGGGAGCGATCGCAAATAGGAATAATATGAATGTCATTCCTTCATTACGGATGCTGCTTACTAACATAAATCAAAACTAAGCCATCTCTCTCCCCCCACTATTTTGGACTAGTTCCTAATCTGTAATAGCCAACAGTCAAAACTAGATCCCAAAAGCTAAAAATTCATTAAAAAAAAATATATAGAAAGAGTGTAACAAATATATTGTCTCATACACTTTGGGTTCCCTAAAAAAATCTATCAAATAATCGCAATGCACTAACATATCTTTGAACCTCCTAATAAAATGTGGAAAACAGCTGAGGAATGGTAAATCCCATTAAACCCCCTTATGTGCAAAAAATTAAAAATTATTTATAAAGCAATTTAAATCCAGCTCAATGTTTAACCCCCTCGGGGTTAAACTTTTCATTAGAAAGATCCAGCGAGTTTCCCTCTGCGATAGATCTCTAACCCGGTTGGAACCTCTCCAAGCTGGATGGACCACATCAATCCCGCAAAACTGTAAGAGTGATGGATCCTTTTGGTGCTTTTCTCTGAAGTGCAGGGAGACACTATGGTACTTATAACCATTCTTAATATTGGTCAGGTGTTCCGAGATTCTGACCCTTAGCTTTCTTTTTGTTCTGTCTACATAAAGTAGGCCACAGGGGCACCACATCAAGTATACAACATGAGTAGAGTTACAAGTGCTGAACTCCTTAATCTCGAAGGATTCTCCTTCTCTATTCGTTACACTTGTAACCCCCCTGTGATTCACTTTTACAGTCCTGCAGCATATACACCTTCTGCAACTGAAAAAGCCTTTCAGGTCTAGTTTCAAGTCATTATGTCCAGGTGGATCAAGAATTTTTCTTACTACATGATCCCCAAAGCTCGGAGCTCTTCTGTAAATGAATCTCGGTTGATTCGGTAAGATTTGCCCCAAGTGTCTATCCTTGCATAAAATATGCCAATGCTTTCTGAATATCCCCTCTATATCTTTATATTGGCAATGATATCCTGATACGAACCCAATCTGATGTTGGCCCTCAGCCATTTGGGGGATATTCTTTTTTTCAAAACATTTCTCCTACGGGGTTTGTGCCACTTCTTGAATGACCTTATTTAGTACATTGATGTCATAACCTTTTTGTATGAACTTCTTTTTTAGGATTCCTGCTTGTTCATAAAAATCCTCCAACTGCGTACAGTTACGCCGAACTCGTAAAATCTGTCCCTTTGGAATATTTTTTATCCACGCGGGATGGTGGCCGCTTCTTATGGACAGATAGCTGTTACGATCAGTCGGTTTGAAAAACACTTTTGTTTTTAATGTGTCCATATATCTTACAATTGTCACATCTAGGAAGTTCACCGTATCACTGCTGATCTGGTATTCCAATCTAATGTTATTGGTATTATTGTTGAGTTCCTGTAAGAACTCAACTACCGAATCCTCCGTACCTTCCCAGATAAATAGGAGATCATCAATAAATCTTCGGTAAAATAGAAGCTGGGGCCTTCTCACACTAAATACCTTCCTGTCTTCCCACTCCGCCATAAACAGGTTGGTGAGGCTGGGAGCAAATTTGGCTCCCATCGCCACGCCAACCTGTTGGGAATAGAAATCCCCATTGCACCAAAAATAATTATGGGACATGCAAAAATCTAATACATGTCCCAGAAAACGCTTTTGTATACCTGGGATGTCATCCCTTTTACTTAGTGCCCAATTTAGGGCCAGGGATGCGTCTTCATGTTGTATAATAGTATACAGGGAGGCTACATCAGCCGTTACCAAGTATACTGAAGATGTAGCCTCCAACCTTACATTTTTGAGCGATGTTAGCAAGTCCCCCGTATCTTTCAAATACGCCTTTGTGGTCTTTACGCTCGGCTGGAGGAATTTATCCAAGTACTCCCCCAGTCTAGCTGTAACAGACCCAAAACCATTGACGATAGGGCGAGGCGGTGGGCATTGTGTACTTTTGTGTATTTTTGGCAGGGTGTAGATCACAGGGATTCTACACGCACTCGGGATTAGATATCTTCTCTTTTTATGATTTAATGCATCCATTCTGTACCCCCATTCCACCAAAATCGTCAACTGAGTTTTATATGCCTCCGTGGTGTCAAAAGACAATTTTTTATATGTGGATCTATCCCCGACAAGGTCTAGGAGTTGGTTAAGGTAAAAAGATTTGTCTAACAGCACCACTCCTCCCCCCTTATCTGCGGGTCGCACTATCAGATCCCTCCCCTCTTCCAACGAGCGTATCCCTTCTCTAATATAGTATGGGTTGACCCCTTTACGTGGGATAAGTTCCTCAATATCATTGAGCACCAAACTCTTGAACACTTCTATAAAGTGATTGCTCGTATTCTGGGGGTTAAAAATGGATTTATTCTTAAGCCCCGTATCCATTTTAGTGTCCGGCACTTTTGATAGAATGTTTATATCGTTATTTGTTTTTTCATACATGTTCAGATGCAGAGATGATAGGGTCTTACGACCAATGTATGAAGAGGCATGAATTTTTAATTAGGGGGTATTTAGTAAAACAGATTCTTACCATGCTGTCAAGTCCTAGTTAAACTGGGAATGAGAGGATATGCGTTGGATTTTTATATTGATGTTTTTTTATATTCATGTTTTTATATTCATTTTTTAGTATTACAGCACATTCACAGTGTATCCAACATAAATCTTATTCAGTATTACAGTATGTTATTTAGGATGGATATATTCTCCTTTCGTTCCCTAATAATTATTTAGAAGTTGCTACTCCAGCAATGGGAGTGCAAACTTTAAACTTAGGGAATTTCAAGCCGGTATGTCTAGTATGAGACATCGACTTGAAATAAGGATACACTGGTGCTGTGATCGCAGCCGCTAGGTTGTGGTCACTTGTATTATTAGGTAGAATGTATTTGAGCTGAACCATCCGTATGATTGTTATGTTTTAATTAGTCCTTAACTAAGCAAAGGCAAGCTGCATCCCTGTACAGCGGCGCGCCGTGATCTCTGCTCTATTATTGGATCGGGGACACGAGATGTGCGCATGCGGACTCACTGACCTATGGGAAGCTAGTGAGGAGGAGATTTAAGGGATGATGGGCAGCCTATTCAGCCAATCCCATGAATAAGTCTAATCTATGATGAAACATGTCGGGGGCGTGGCTGTAAGGTGTGACGAGTAACGATGAGCCGCACTTGAGGAAGGAGAGATCTGGTCGTACGGCGCACCAGGGAAGGGGGGTGAAAGAGACCGTGAGTCCTGACATTAGCACACCTCGGGTCCACCGTGACCATTTATTGTTTTGATTGCATCCACTGGATTTGAAGCTGCTGTGAACGTCACTGGTTTTTTACTGCTGTTATATATCTTTTAAAATGTGAGTGCTTTTACGGAAGATTGTAGTGGTTTTAAAATAAATTTGCCGTGCTGATTTACGCTATGTGAGTTCTTCATATTCCTTTACATGTGGATGAATCTTAAACATTGTGGAATAACTACATATTCGATCACTCTGGAGTGTGATTCATAAGCGCTTTTTTGCCGTGCATGAAAGTGCTGGCAAAAATATTTGGTGAGTGAGATTCTATTGGGGGTGGATTCACGTTTTCACGTTGGTGAGGTGGAAGACGTTTGGAGTTCAACACTAACAAGACCACTGCACTATAGAAGATCTATGTGGATTTTTTTGTCACAGATTAAATCACGCATTTTTTGTCACAAAAGATTTAAGGACTGATTTTTCATATATAATATTTTTTTTTTGCACTTTTATTTGCTTATTTTGATATGTCACATTAATTGGTGACTTTTTTTCACTTGATTTGCATATTAATTATTCGTTTGGCACAATTTTCACTGTCACTTAGAAGTAATTTGTGTCTTGTTTTATTATGCTATTCAGCTTATTTAGGTATTTATGCACTTATGTGTAGTTATCATTTGGTGGTATGCTAACACGTATACAGTTATTGCACTATTGAGCTCATGAGCGCCTCTTGTTTGCTCTTGTGTATCTAGGAGAAGGTTCCTGTGGGTGCTTGATACATGAGATCAGATAATATTTAGTCTTGGAGTCATTTAAAGGGGCAGCTCGGCTTATACTTTTCATTTCTTGTCATTAAGTTTTGATTTCTTTTTGCACAGTGAGTGAGTCATTCACTGGATCTCACTCTTTACTATTTTGCACTCCATCCATTAGCGCAGTGGGGGTGGTTTTGAATTAAGGGTGGTTCACTGATTCAGATTACCCATTTATAGTCTATATTTATTTTTTCACCACTTGCAGCCATGGATGCATTTAACTTTCTGAGTAACAGATTATTGAACCCTGATACGGTTTTTTCTAATGATCATCAAATGACTGACAGTGATGAAGATATCTCAGGAGCACTTAAAACGCTTGAGAATCTACTTGAGAAACAGCTCAAAACATGGTGGGATGTGTTCACGTTTGAGCACTACCGTAGGGAGAATCTGATTTTTAGAAGCCTGAGGTGGGATGTCCCGCCCCAGGATGGTCTTAATGACCAACCATTCATGAATGAATGGCTGGAATTTTTTAATAAGGTAGGAAGGGAATTGCAAGCACTAGTCCTCAAAAGGAAACAGATTAAACTGAGTTTGTTAAATGAAAAAATAAAAACTTTACAAGAGAAACTTGAACCTATGAAGGATTCCAATCTAATGAAGGATTTTAATGTCAATATTAAAAAGAAGTTGGAAAAGGTCGACCGAGAAACGCAGAAGAAAAAAGTAAAAAAATTTAATAGGGATTCTAATGATTTTAAAACTAATAAAATTTATGCATGGCAAACAGGAAACACTATTAATATGGATGATCCAGTTGCCTCTAGTTCTGGCACAGTTACATCGGGGGGTGGAACAGGAGGTTCCATTAATCCCTTACCTAACCCTGGGATTAACAAAAATAAAAAAACAGGGAATAAAGGTAAAGTAACACAAGGTGGTACTGACCCTGGACCACTGGCTAGAGGAAGAGGCACGATGGATGCACACCACGGACGAGGTTATTACCAGTCCCCGAGGCCCATATCGCGAGGAAGAGGTGGGTACCCGATAAGGTACCAGAATGAATACTCTTCCCCAAGGGGCTATGTGAGGGAAGCTCCGTATGGGTATGATACCCCGCCAGAGTACAGGCATTGGCAACAATATCCCCCATACCATCAAAATACTAGGGGCACCTCTGATGTCCCTTTACATAATAGATTCGCTCCACTGGAATATGAGGACCAATCAAGATATGCCCCTTCCAATGTGCCTTTTTTAGGCCAGCGGGGGAGAGGGAGGGGAACTCCGAGGAGGAACCCCAGAGGTTCATACCTAAGAGAGGGAGGAAGATCCACCCCGGCCCAGGGATACAACCACGATCATGTGACCCCCTGAAGAGAAGAAGGGGATGTAGGGCAGGGCGATCAAAACAACCCAAGAAGGCGACTGAGGGATGCATGAATACTGGAATATTCAACCTGAGTAGTGTTGAGCTCAATCATAAAGAGCTCAACATATTGAACTTAGGTTTGAAGTGTGCCCCAAAGAGGGAAATGAACAAATTTGATGTCTATATAGATACTCATAAATTTATCAGGTCAATGAACATTAAAAAGTATTTTTTGAGCCATCCAGTGGAATCCACCATTAAATCAAAAGTGCCGGACACTAAAATGGATACGGGGCTTAAGAATAAATCCATTTTTAACCCCCAGAATCCGAGCAATCACTTTATAGAAGTGTTCAAGAGTTTGGTGCTCAATGATATTGAGGAACTTATCCCACGTAAAGGGGTCAACCCATACTATATTAGAGAAGTGATAAGCTCGTTGGAAGAGGGGAGGGATCTGATAGTGCGACCCGCAGATAAGGGGGGAGGAGTGGTGCTGTTAGACAAATCTTTTTACCTTAACCAACTCTTAGACCTTGTCGGGGATAGATCCACATATAAAAAATTGTCTTTTGACCCCACGGAGGCATATAAAACTCAGTTGACGATTTTGGTGGAATGGGGGTACAGAATGGATGCATTAAATCATAAAGAGAGAAGATATCTAATCCCGAGTGCGTGTAGAATCCCTGTGATCTACACCCTGCCAAAAATACACAAAAGTACACAATGCCCACCGCCTCGCCCTATCGTCAATGGTATTGGGTCTGTTACAGCTAGACTGGGGGAGTACTTGGATAAATTCCTCCAGCCGAGCGTAAAGACCACAAAGGCGTATTTGAAAGATACGGGGGACTTGCTAACATCGCTCAAAAATGTAAGGTTGGAGGCTACATCTTCAGTATACTTGGTAACGGCTGATGTAGCCTCCCTGTATACTATTATACAACATGAAGACGCATCCCTGGCCCTAAATTGGGCACTAAGTAAAAGGGATGACATCCCAGGTATACAAAAGTGTTTTCTGGGACATGTATTAGATTTTTGCATGTCCCATAATTATTTTTGGTGCAATGGGGATTTCTATTCCCAACAGGTTGGCGTGGCGATGGGAGCCAAATTTGCTCCCAGCCTCACCAACCTGTTTATGGCGGAGTGGGAAGACAGGAAGGTATTTAGTGTGAGAAGGCCCCAGCTTCTATTTTACCGAAGATTTATTGATGATCTCCTATTTATCTGGGAAGGTACGGAGGATTCGGTAGTTGAGTTCTTACAGGAACTCAACAATAATACCAATAACATTAGATTGGAATACCAGATCAGCAGTGATACGGTGAACTTCCTAGATGTGACAATTGTAAGATATATGGACACATTAAAAACAAAAGTGTTTTTCAAACCGACTGATCGTAACAGCTATCTGTCCATAAGAAGCGGCCACCATCCCGCGTGGATAAAAAATATTCCAAAGGGACAGATTTTACGAGTTCGGCGTAACTGTACGCAGTGAGGATTTTTATGAACAAGCAGGAATCCTAAAAAAGAAGTTCATACAAAAAGGTTATGACATCAATGTACTAAATAAGGTCATTCAAGAAGTGGCACAAACCCCGAGGGAGAAATGTTTTGAAAAAAAGAATATCCCCCAAATGGCTGAGGGCCAACATCAGATTGGGTTCGTATCAGGATATCATTGCCAATATAAAGATATAGAGGGGATATTCAGAAAGCATTGGCATATTTTATGCAAGGATAGACACTTGGGGCAAATCTTACCGAATCAACCGAGATTCATTTACAGAAGAGCTCCGAGCTTTGGGGATCATGTAGTAAGAAAAATTCTTGATCCACCTGGACATAATGATTTGAAACTAGACCTGAAAGGCTTTTTCAGTTGCAGAAGGTGTATATGCTGCAGGACTGTAAAAGTGAATCACAGGGGGGTTACAAGTGTAATGAATAGAGAAGGAGAATCCTTCGAGATTAAGGAGTTCAGCACTTGTAACTCTACTCATGTTGTATACTTGATGTGGTGCCCCTGTGGCCTACTTTATGTAGGCAGAACAAAAAGAAAGCTAAGGGTCAGAATCTCGGAACACCTGACCAATATTAAGAATGGTTATAAGTACCATAGTGTCTCCCTGCACTTCAGAGAAAAGCACCAAAAGGATCCATCACTCTTACAGTTTTGTGGGATTGATGTGGTCCATCCAGCTTGGAGAGGTTCCAACCGGGTTAGAGATCTATCGCAGAGGGAAACTCGCTGGATCTTTCTAATGAAAAGTTTAACCCCGAGGGGGTTAAACATTGAGCTGGATTTAAATTGCTTTATAAATAATTTTTAATTTTTTGCACATAAGGGGGTTTAATGGGATTTACCATTCCTCAGCTGTTTTCCACATTTTATTAGGAGGTTCAAAGATATGTTAGTGCATTGCAATTATTTGATAGATTTTTTAGGGAACCCAAAGTGTATGAGACAATATATTTGTTACACTCTTTCTATATATTTTTTAGGAATTTTTAGCTTTTGGGATCTAGCTTTGACTGTTGGCTATTACAGATTAGGAACTAGTCCAAAATAGTGGGGGGAGAGAGATGGCTTAGTTTTGATTTATGTTAGTAAGCAGCATCCGTAATTAAGGAATGACATTCATATTATTCCTATTTGCGATCGCTCCCCCTGGGTAAATACGATAGAATGTTTATATCGTTATTTGTTTTTTCATACATGTTCAGATGCAGAGATGATAGGGTCTTACGACCAATGTATGAAGAGGCATGAATTTTTAATTAGGGGGTATTTAGTAAAACAGATTCTTACCATGCTGTCAAGTCCTAGTTAAACTGGGAATGAGAGGATATGCGTTGGATTTTTATATTGATGTTTTTTTATATTCATGTTTTTATATTCATTTTTTAGTATTTTAGCACATTCACAGTGTATCCAACATAAATCTTATTCAGTATTACAGTATGTTATTTAGGATGGATATATTCTCCTTTCGTTCCCTAATAATTATTTAGAAGTTGCTACTCCAGCAATGGGAGTGCAAACTTTAAACTTAGGGAATTTCAAGCCGGTATGTCTAGTATGAGACATCGACTTGAAATAAGGATACACTGGTGCTGTGATCGCAGCCGCTAGGTTGTGGTCACTTGTATTATTAGGTAGAATGTATTTGAGCTGAACCATCCGTATGATTGTTATGTTTTAATTAGTCCTTAACTAAGCAAAGGCAAGCTGCATCCCTGTACAGCGGCGCGCCGTGATCTCTGCTCTATTATTGGATCGGGGACACGAGATGTGCGCATGCGGACTCACTGACCTATGGGAAGCTAGTGAGGAGGAGATTTAAGGGATGATGGGCAGCCTATTCAGCCAATCCCATGAATAAGTCTAATCTATGACGAAACATGTCGAGGGCGTGGCTGTAAGGTGTGACGAGTAACGATGAGCCGCACTTGAGGAAGGAGAGATCTGGTCGTACGGCGCACCAGGGAAGGGGGGTGAAAGAGACCGTGAGTCCTGACATTAGCACACCTCGGGTCCGCCGTGACCATTTATTGTTTTGATTGCATCCACTGGATTTGAAGCTGCTGTGAACGTCACTGGTTTTTTACTGCTGTTATATATCTTTTAAAATGTGAGTGCTTTTACGGAAGATTGTAGTGGTTTTAAAATAAATTTGCCGTGCTGATTTACGCTATGTGAGTTCTTCATATTCCTTTACATGTGGATGAATCTTAAACATTGTGGAATAACTACATATTCGATCACTCTGGAGTGTGATTCATAAGCGCTTTTTTGCCGTGCATGAAAGTGCTGGCAAAAATATTTGGTGAGTGAGATTCTATTGGGGGTGGATTCACGTTTTCATGTTGGTGAGGTGGAAGACGTTTGGAGTTCAACACTAACAAGACCACTGCACTATAGAAGATCTATGTGGATTTTTTTGTCACAGATTAAATCACGCATTTTTTGTCACAAAAGATTTAAGGACTGATTTTTCATATATAATATTTTTTTTGCACTTTTATTTGCTTATTTTGATATGTCACATTAATTGGTGACTTTTTTTCACTTGATTTGCATATTAATTATTCGTTTGGCACAATTTTCACTGTCACTTAGAAGTAATTTGTGTCTTGTTTTATTATGCTATTCAGCTTATTTAGGTATTTATGCACTTATGTGTAGTTATCATTTGGTGGTATGCTAACACGTATACAGTTATTGCACTATTGAGCTTATGAGCGCCTCTTGTTTGCTCTTGTGTATCTAGGAGAAGGTTCCTGTGGGTGCTTGATACATGAGATCAGATAATATTTACACATACCTATACAGATGACCCTTTTATATGTTTTTATCCTGTAAGTGTGTTTTTACCTGGTGTCATTAAACATCATTTGTTAATACTACACTCAATTGGCGCTTCCTTCTCTACCCCTCCCTCTCCTCTTCACGCGCGCTGCTGTACTAGTGAGCGGCACACTATGTTTCTTCCCCCCGCCTTCATATCGGCCAGGGAAGAAAAAAAATGGAGCAAAGAAGAGGATTGTGGGATATGTAGTCCAGAGGACTGGCAGCCCCAATGTAACATGGAAACTGCAGCCCACACAGCATGCTCAGCTAAATGGGAGAGAGAGAGAGACAGGAGCCCAGGAAGGCTTTCAGGGAAGTGCACCCAGGACTCCAGAGGGAGAGGACAGTGTTGAGAGAACACCATCAGAGAGAGAACCCTGCTGCCCTGCGCCACCAGAGGGAAAGCCACACAGCCTAGCGCCATCCCAGGCGGAGAAAGGAAAAGAGTCATTGCCAGAATATAGATCTGGGTGCTACCCAGTAGAGTCACCATGGGCAATTCAGAGTGAGCTGACTCCTGATCAGAGGAACCGTTGTTGCTGTATCGCTGGGTCAGGTAAGAGGGCCGATTGGCCATTATCTACTAACGCTCATAGGAACTGCAGTCTCTGACCATCTCTTGTAACATGTCTGCAGTCTCTGACCATCTCTTGTAACATGTCTGCAGTCTCTGACCATCTCTTGTAACATGTCTGCAGTCTCTGACCATCTCTTGTAACATGTCTGCAGTCTCTGACCATCTCTTGTAACATGTCTGCAGTCTCTGACCATCTCTTGTAACATGTCTGCCGTCTCTGACCGTCTCCTGTAACATGTCTGCCGTCTCTGACCGTCTCCTGTAACATGTCTGCCGTCTCTGACCGTCTCCTGTAACATGTCTGCCGTCTCTGACCGTCTCCTGTAACATGTCTGCAGTCTCTGACCGTCTCCTGTACCATGTCTGCAGTCTCTGACCGTCTCCTGTACCATGTCTGCAGTCTCTGACCGTCTCCTGTACCATGTCTGCAGTCTCTGACCGTCTCCTGTACCATGTCTGCAGTCTCTGACCGTCTCCTGTACCATGTCTGCAGTCTCTGACCGTCTCCTGTACCATGTCTGCAGTCTCTGACCGTCTCCTGTACCATGTCTGCAGTCTCTGACCGTCTCCTGTACCATGTCTGCAGTCTCTGACCGTCTCCTGTACCATGTCTGCAGTCTCTGACCGTCTCCTGTACCATGTCTGCAGTCTCTGACCGTCTCCTGTACCATGTCTGCAGTCTCTGACCGTCTCCTGTACCATGTCTGCAGTCTCTGACCGTCTCCTGTACCATGTCTGCAGTCTCTGACCGTCTCCTGTACCATGTCTGCAGTCTCTGACCGTCTCCTGTACCATGTCTGCAGTCTCTGACCGTCTCCTGTACCATGTCTGCAGTCTCTGACCGTCTCCTGTACCATGTCTGCAGTCTCTGACCGTCTCCTGTACTATGTCTGCAGTCTCTGACCGTCTCCTGTACTATGTCTGCAGTCTCTGACCGTCTCCTGTACTATGTCTGCAGTCTCTGACCGTCTCCTGTACTATGTCTGCAGTCTCTGACCGTCTCCTGTACTATGTCTGCAGTCTCTGACCGTCTCCTGTACTATGTCTGCAGTCTCTGACCGTCTCCTGTACTATGTCTGCAGTCTCTGACCGTCTCCTGTACTATGTCTGCAGTCTCTGACCGTCTCCTGTACTATGTCTGCAGTCTCTGACCGTCTCCTGTACTATGTCTGCAGTCTCTGACCGTCTCCTGTACTATGTCTGCAGTCGCTGACCGTCTCCTGTACTATGTCTGCAGTCGCTGACCGTCTCCTGTACTATGTCTGCAGTCTCTGACCGTCTCCTGTACTATGTCTGCAGTCTCTGACCGTCTCCTGTACTATGTCTGCAGTCTCTGACCGTCTCCTGTACTATGTCTGCAGTCTCTGACCGTCTCCTGTACTATGTCTGCAGTCTCTGACCGTCTCCTGTACTATGTCTGCAGTCTCTGACCGTCTCCTGTACTATGTCTGCAGTCTCTGACCGTCTCCTGTACTATGTCTGCAGTCTCTGACCGTCTCCTGTACTATGTCTGCAGTCTCTGACCGTCTCCTGTACTATGTCTGCAGTCTCTGACCGTCTCCTGTACTATGTCTGCAGTCTCTGACCGTCTCCTGTACTATGTCTGCAGTCTCTGACCGTCTCCTGTTCTATGTCTGCAGTCTCTGACCGTCTCCTGTACTATGTCTGCAGTCTCTGACCGTCTCCTGTACCATGTCTGCAGTCTCTGACCATCTCCTGTACCATGTCTGCAGTCTCTGACCATCTCCTGTACCATGTCTGCAGTCTCTGACTATCTCCTGTACCATGTCTGCAGTCTCTGACTATCTCCTGTACCATGTCTGCAGTCTCTGACTATCTCCTGTACCATGTCTGCAGTCTCTGACTATCTCCTGTACCATGTCTGCAGTCTCTGACCGTCTCCTGTACTATGTCTGCAGTCTCTGACCGTCTCCTGTACTATGTCTGCAGTCTCTGACCGTCTCCTGTACTATGTCTGCAGTCTCTGACCGTCTCCTGTACTATGTCTGCAGTCTCTGACTATCTCCTGTACCATGTCTGCAGTCTCTGACTATCTCCTGTACCATGTCTGCAGTCTCTGACTATCTCCTGTACCATGTCTGCAGTCTCTGACTATCTCCTGTACTATGTCTGGGGGCTCTTTCTAACAGAAGCCCTCTCTGTGTGCATCAGAGAGACTCCCCTCCAGGTCTCATTAGTGTACGCTCTTCCTGTATTTTCTTTATTGTTAAAAGATCATGGGAGGATCCTAGGGTAACGAAGACTTCTTAGGGGAACATCTGTGTTTGAGTCGTTGCCATAGTAACATTTGTAAAGGGGAGGAGTTGGTAAAGATGACCACGCCCACATGGGGGGAAATATTTCTGCACCCAGGCGTCTGTGACCCTAGGATCAACCCTGGAGAATATCTTCCTCCCCACTATTTTTGGACAGTTTCTGACCATATGCTCCCCTGAACCACACAGATCACATTTCTTTTCCTTGCACTCCACTGCATTGTGTCCCGGCTTTAAGCACACTCTACAGCAAAGCATAGAAGGGCAGTCCTCACGAATATGTCCATACTGAAAGCACCCCCTGCAGTAACAGGGTTGCCCAAAATAGAAAACAGTACACCGCTCCCCAGCAATGGTAAATGCCGGGGGAGGGTGACACATGCCACAAAAACCTTATGCGTCCCACTTCATGCGTACTTTAAAAAGCAGTTTACCTCTATACATGCCATACTAGTTATATAGCTTCTCTCCTCGATCAGCCCCCACACAAACCGCAACAAAAATTGTCTCACCAATTCTGGCTCCAAAAAAGTATTATAACAATGTACAGTCATGGTCTTCAATCCAGGATCAAACAATAAACTGGCGTCCATCTTCTTAGTTAGCAAATTTCCTCCCAGATCCGCCTTCACCTAATTCTCATATGCAGATTGGCAGGTATCCTCAGTATGAAAAGAAACATCGTATTGACCACTGACCACAAAATCTTGGAGAGCAAATATATCACTGACCTGTAAATTCAGCAACTTCTGTAAAACATCCACAGTGATAGTCTTCAGACCCACTTCACCACGATATTCAGGCTTTACCTGGATTCTCATAGAATTTCTCAAACGCATCGGACCTCGCGGCATCCTTTTTTGGTTCTGCCTTTATTTGGCCTCTCGTTTATCCAGGGGTCCCCCCAGAACACCCCCAACTCAAAACCTAGGCGAATATGACACCCGATCATAAGTCAGGAGGCCGAGCAGCACTCTGTAAGGAAGGTTCTGGCCTGTTCTTAGGCCCTCCTTCTCCCCACAAATCACAGGCAAAAAAACCTGACCTTCTCAGGCCAAACAAACCCCCCTACTGCAGGCCTTTATATAAGAGAGGTTGTATTGTTAGCATACTGACACACCCAATAGAAGTACGCGCCCACCAGTATCTTTCAATCTGTCTCTTCATGTATGTCTAAAGTGATTGCACCTGATTAGCAGGAACGCATAATACTATTTTTAACTGTTAGCCCTTGGCTATGTGCATGGAATCTCCAACTACAGGCCAAAGATCGAAGGCTATTTGCATCCACAAAGCAACAGTTTTCTAAGCATATGTACCTGTGCAGTGTAAACCCTACAATTTTAAGTGTCCAAGTCCCTGGGCATGATTAATGCTAATAAACATTGGGGTTATTTACGAAAGGCAAATCCACTTTGCATTACAAGTGCAAATTACAAGTGCAAAGTGCATTTGGAAGTGCAGTCACTGTAGATCCGAGAGGGACATGCAAGGAAAATAAAAAACAGCATTTTAGCTTGCACATGATTGGATGATAAAATCAGCAGAGCTTCCCCTCATTTCAGATCTTCCCCTCAGATCTACATTGATTGCACTTCCAAGTGCACTTTCAGTGCAATTTCAATTGCACTTTGCACTTGTAGTTCAAAGTGGATTTACCTTTCGTAAATAACCCCCATTAACATCAGTCCCTGGCTGCAATGAGCTTCCAATCTAAAGTCCAAAATTAACTTTCTTACATTGGAGACTATTTTGACAGGAGCCAAATAAAATGCCATGCCACATGTCTTTGGATTGTAGTGAGAACATATAAACTTCAACAGTAGGATTAGCATGTTGAGGAATTGAACCGGCAACCCCAGTGCTGCTAGACAGAATTGCTACCCACTCAGCCAGCAGGCAGCCCCGCACATGTTCTCTGCATCTCTGTGGTGTGAACCAGCCCTAAGTCCATAGCCATGCTCAGTGTCACAAGCAATATACAATATATTGGCCTAAGTATTGGGATGCCTGCCTTTAAACGCACATGAACTGTAATAGCATCCCAGTATTAGTTCGTAGGGTTTAATATTGAGTTGGCCCACCCTTTGCAGCTACAACAGCTTCAACTCTTCTGGGAAGGCTGTCCACAAGGTTTAGGAGTGTGTCTATGGGAATGTTTGACCATTCTTCCAAGTGCATTTGTGAGGTCAGGCACTGATGTTGGACGAGAAGGCTAGGCTTACAGTCTCCCCTCTAATTCATTCCCAAGGTGTTCTGTTGTGTTGAGGTCAGGACTCTGTCCAGGCCAGTCAAGTTCCTCCACCCCAAACTTACTCATCCATGTCTTTATGGACCTTGCTTTGTGCACTGGTCCAAATCATTTGGTGAACGGGGGATTATGGTGTGGGGTTGTTTTTCAAGGGTTGGGCCTGGCGCCTTAGTTAGAGTGAAGGGAACTCTTAAGGCCTCATCATACCAAGACATTTTGGACAATTTCATGCTCCCAACTTTGTGGGAACAGTTTGGGGGTGGCCCCTTCCTGTTCTAACATGACTGCACACCAGTGCACAAAGCAAGGTCCATAAAGACATGGATCAGCGAGTTTGGGGTGGAGGAACTTGACTGGCCTGCACAGAGTCCTGACCTCAACCCGATAGAACACCTTTTGGCTGAATTAGAGTAGAGACTGCGAGCCAGGCCTTCTCATCCAACATCAGTGCCTGGCCTCACAAATGCACTTCTGGAAGAATGGTCAAACATTCCCACAGACACACTAAACCTTGTGGACAGGCTTCCCAGCCTTCCAAAAGCTGTTATAGCTGCAAAGGGTGGCCCAAATCAAATTTTAACCCTACAGACTAAGACTGGGCTGCCATTAAAGGTCATGTGTGTGTAAAGGCAGGCGTCCCAATACTTTTGGCTAGATAGTTTGTATGGCAAGATTTACAAAGATGGTGGAACCCTCCTACACATAAATACTACATTTAGACATAGTTTTAGGATCTGGGAGATGAGACAACTCTACATGAAGCAGAAAGTTTGGGATTTGAACCCAAACCCTCAGGGATGCTAAGCAGAAGTTCTAACCTCTAAGCCACAGAGCTGACACAGGTGAGAACCTCCTACACATAACTGCACATAAATACACATAAATACTGCATTTCTTTGGAGAGGTGATGGAATTACATTACTCAAGAGTTATTCTTTTTGATTTATTCTGTGATATTTGTTGGTTCTTTGTGGGTGAGAGTATAGTGATATTAGTAGTAAATAGTGATATTATCCTCAATTTCTTGGGAATTACATTTTGATTTCTGATGTTGGTACACTTATCACATTTTTGGGGCTCAAATTATGAATATTTGGAAATAATAAAAAGCACACATTTTAAATTTGCATCAGCAATGGTATTGTTTGTGCTTTGTAAAGACACCTGTGTGAGTTTGGCTAAAGATTGTTGTGAGATGGAGAGTAACAAGTGAAAGTGACAGAGATATATATTTTACCAAAACATCAAAACATTCCACATTCTAGTATTCTTAAAAACAAAATAGATGAGAAAAAACAAAATAGAAGTAGCAACATTGTTGCAAGGAACATTTATTTCAGAGAAAGATACATTTCATTTCAACATTATAAGTACGGTATTTATTCATTGTACCATTAGAATCAATGGCTGAAACTTACATTGGACTATAATAGCACAAATTTTCATTCTCAAAAACGCATTTTAGCCAAATACTAATTTTGGTATTTACTATAGCGCCAGGTAAAAAAGACACTTGAGTTAAAATGAGAGTTATTTTCAGGTCTGAGCATGCTCAGTTGTGTTGACACAAAAACGGGGAATTTATCTCTTCTCAGACTTTTAAAGATATTTCAGTGTATAAATCACTTTTTTACACAGTTTAAAAGCAGATTATCTTTAAATAATATACCGCATATTTCAGTACCATTTAGGCAATTATATCATGCTCCAAACATTATTTCCACGTGCATTTCTCCAGCTTTTAGCAGAGTAAGGATTTGGGCGCTATTTAGTTTCAGGGAACTATAATAAATTCGATTTTGGGAGTATTTTCTCACCAGCGCTATAGTGAATACCGTTTTAGTGCTAATTAGTGCTAGTCACGCTAATTAGCGCTAATTCACGCAAATTTGTGCGAATTAGCACCACAACGCTATAGTAAATGACCCCCAGTATCTCACAAAAGTGAGTACACCCCTCACTTTTGTTTTCAATATTTTATTATATATTTTCATGTGACAACACTGAAGAAATGACACTTTGCTACAATGTAAAGTAGTGGGTGTACAGCTTGTTTAACAGTGTAAATTTGCTGTTCCCTCAAAATAACGCAACACACAGCCATTAATGTCTAAACCGCTGGCAACAAAAGTGAGTACACCCCTAAGTGAAAATGTCCAAATTGGGCCTAAAGTGTCAATATTTTGTGTGGCCACCATTATTTTCCAGCACTGCCTTAACCCTCTTGGGCATAGAGTTCACTAGAGTTTCACAGGTTGCCACTGGAGTCCTCTTCTACTCCTCTATGATGACATCACGGAGCTTGTGGATGTTAGATACCTTGCATTCCTCCACCTTCCTTTTGAGAATGCCCCACAGATGCTCAATAGGGTTTAGGTCTGGAGACATGCTTGGCCAGTCTATCACCTTTACCTTCAGCTTCTTTAGCAAGGCAGTGGTCATCTTGGAGGTGTGTTTGGGGTTATTATCATGTTGGAATACTGCCTGGCGGCCCAGTCTCCGAAGGGAGGGGATCATAATCTTTTTCAGCATGTCACAGTACATGCTGGTATTAATGGTTCCCTCAATGAACTGTAGCTCACCATGCTTGACTGTAGGCAAGACACACTTGTCTTTGTACTCCTCGCTTGGTTGCCGCCACACACACTTGACACCATCTGAACCAAATAAGTTTATCTTGGTCTCATCAGACCACAGGACATGGTTCCAGTAATCCATGTCCTTAGTTTACTTGTCTTCAGCAAACTGTTTGTAGTGATACCCTGTAGGGGCTACTTTGTTTGTTCAGTCCGTTACTCTGCCTCTCAACCCTAATAACAGCCTCAGCCCTCTCTGGCACACCTGGCAATAGTGTAAGTGCAATGACCAATGAGAAACACACACGTTATGATAAAACACAGAAATT
The DNA here is from genome assembly GCA_037952925.1 of Lithobates clamitans. Taxonomy (NCBI): domain Eukaryota; kingdom Metazoa; phylum Chordata; class Amphibia; order Anura; family Ranidae; genus Lithobates; species Lithobates clamitans. The sequence goes on from JBBGZY010000441.1 coordinate 2,893,446, forward strand.
GTCTTCACTGCAATATTTCTGTGGAAGAATAACAGACAGTAACAGTATATATTCAAGTAATCAACTAGAAAGAAATAACTGAGATTTAAGAGCAATAGAGCTCTAATCCTATATTCAATCTGCTTTCAGGGGATTCCAAGCATGAGAATATCCCCAAGAGCAGAGGCACACTTAAACGGTAAATAAAGCACAATATAACACTTTAAATTGGATTGGATACATTTACTCAGGTTGGCCCTATGAGTCCAGGCAGGAGGAGAACAGAGGTGTGACTCCCTATGTGTCAGGTCTCTCTCCCCTGTCCCCTGACACCACAGGCCCAACTTTAAACACTCTATACAAGTCAACAGGTAATGGCTTAACTTCTTAGATAAACTGTCCCACACACCCAATGCATATACAAAGCTCTGAGTATGTGTGTGCGGATCCGTATGGCACTAGTAGCTTCAGTCCTTTTGAAGCAAAGATATGATTTGGTGTCTTCAGCTAGCCACTTTTATTGGTGCACTTAAACTCCTGGATAGCAGGGCCAAAAAACACAACTGGCCCAGATTTTCAGTGAAACAGGCAGGGTCTTCCTCAAGAGGACAATGATGTCTGTATACATTGTCCCAGAAATGTATAGCCTTTTATCCTTTATCCCTGTGGTACTACAAGTGTCAGCAAAATGACTATCAGCAATGATGTCTGTATACAGTGTTCAATAACTCCTTCTGTGGTGCAGTGTCTCTGTTTCATGCAAATAGGCAAAAAGCCCTCTCACCAAATCCTGTGGCCAAGGCCCAAACAAAACATCCTGGAACAGGAGGCTTTCCTGGTGACCCGACTAGTCACCTCACACTGGAACTCTTCACCGCCAGTGCAGGTGCGCCTGGATATACACCTGCAACCCCCCTCTCTCTTAGGCTGGATGTCCCGACTGGTGGTGGAGGCCTGAATCGTGTGGGAGGATCATCTGAGAGACAGCATCTCTCCTTCAGGTCTGATCTCCTTCACTGCCTCATGGTGACTGAGAATCTCCTCAGGAATTAAAATGGAGTCTTTTACTTTCTTGCCCACAGAGAATGCTGTATAGTTTCTGCCTGTCAGGGACCTGCTGTGGCAAGACAGAGGTGCATGCGTGCGCACATGCGCATATGGGTGCCAGTCCAAGAAGCCGTTTAGCGGCGTGTGTGCGCAAGGGCACGCACCGGATGCGTGTGTGTGCGCAGGGGCACGCGTCGGTTGCGTGTGCGCACACATTAGACGCTGCTTGTTGCCAATGAGCCTTTAAAAGGACAGCAGCTGCACAAGTGCAATACTGTTTGACCTACAGCTTGTGTGTCCTGAAAACCTGTACCTGCCTTCTGATCACCTGTATTGACCAGGCTCCGTTGACTTACCTGATATCTCCAACCCTGACCTTGGCATGCCTTGACCCTGCTATAAGGACTTCTTTGCTTGATATCCTGTTGTCGACCTCTGCCTGTTCATCTGACTCTGCTCCAGCTTACAACCCTACTCTGTTTGACTACCTGTGTTTGACCCGGGCTGTCTCACCTTGCTCCAGCGTACTGTTCTGCTCTGTTGATTACCTGTGTTTGACCAGGCTTGTCTGACCCTACTCCAGCCTTTACCTGCCAGCTTACCAGGTCGCTGACCTGCACCTGCCTCAGCTGACACCGGCATCCCGGACTTATCTGGTGACTTATTATCCATCCATCTATGCCTACATCACAGTACTCACGGACACTCCTACCTCACTGTGCTCTTGAGGCCACTGTTCCCACTCCAGTAGCTCCTGAGCCAGGGCTCTCCTACAAGTCAGACTCCACTACAAGGTACGTAACACTGTCACTATACAAGGCTATGAGGCCGCTCTGTCTTGGAACGTCATATTCCAGAGTCCTTTGCAGCTGCTTCCTGCAGCTTTTTAAAGTCCCCCTGATTGGCTCTTGTAACCACTCCTTTAATTCTTCCTCCTGCCAATAGGGACACAGGGAAGGCTGGAGAGTGAACAGCTCTGGGTGAGTCAGCTCACATTACATTAGATTCAGTCAGTGAAACAGGAAGGAGGAGGGGGGGTGAAAAGTCCATGCAGACACTGACAGGCAGCTCTCTCTCTCTTTCAAGCTGAAAAGCCTGTGTACATCGCTGCGGCCAGCTTGGTGTGGTCGCAGGAGAAACAAGACACCTGCTACATGTTTGCGGGCTTTCCTGTGCATCATCTTTAGAATAGGCTTCCTTCTGGGATGACAGCCATGCAGACCAATGTAATGCAGTGTGCAGCGTATGGTCTGAGCACTGACAGGCTGACCCCCCACCCCTTAAACCTCTGCAGCAATGCTGGCAGCACTCATACGTCTATTTCCCAAAGACAAACTCTGGATATGACGCTGAGCACGTGCACTCAACTTCTTTGGTCAACCATGGCGAGGCTTGTTCTGAGTGGAACCTGTCCTGTTAAACCGATGTATGGTCTTGGCCACCGTGCTGCAGCTCAGTTTCAGGGTCTTGGCAATCTGCTTATAGCCCAGGTCATCTTTATGTAGAGCAACAATAATTTTTTCAGATTTCAGAGAGTTCTTTGCCACCTCCAGTGACCAGTATGAACGATTGAGAGCGATAACACCAAATTTAATACACCTGCTCCCCATTCACACCTGAGACCTTGTAACACTAACAAGTCACATGACACCATGGAGGGAAATGGCTAATTGGGCCCAATTTGGACATTTTAACATAGGGGTGTACTCACTTTTGTTGCCAGCTATTTAGACATTAACCACTTGCCGACCGCCTAACGCAGATATACTGCGGCAGAATGGCACGGGCAGGCAGAATCGCGTACCCATACGTGATCTGCCTCCCGCGGGTGGGGGGTCCGATCGGACCCCCCCGGTGCCATAGGCGGTCGGCTCCTGTTCGCGGGCGATGAGAGGTGAGGGGGAGGCCATCCATTGTTGGCCACCCCCTCCCGATCGCTCCCGGCGAAAGAAAATGCTTCCTTTCCCTCTGTAATGAAAACAGAGGGAAAGGAAGTGATGTCATCCCTCCTCGAGCCGGTCTTTTCGTTCCGGCGCCGAGGAGATAAGGCATCCAAGTAAGTTGCACCAACACTACACTAACAGTAGAACACGCAGGCACACTTGTCACCCCCCAGTCACCCCCTGATCACCCCCCGATCACCCCCCTGTACCCCCTGTCACTCTGCCACCAATAGCAGTTTTTTTTTTTTTTTGCATTGGTGTCAGTTTGACAGTTATAAGTGTTAGGGCAGTTAGGTTAGCCCCCTTTAGGTCTAGGGTACCCCTTTAGGTCCAGGGTACCCTCCTAATAAAAGTTAACCCCTTTATTACCCCCCATTGCCAGTGTCGATAAGCGATCGTTTTTCTGATCGCTGTATTAGTGACACAGGTGACGCTAGTTAGGGAGGTAAGTATATAGGTTCGCTGTCAGTGTTTTATAGCGACAGGGACCCCCATATACTACCTGCTAAAGGTTTTAACCCCCTGATTGCCCCCTAGTTAACCCTTTCACCAGCGATCACCATATAAGTGTTACGGGTGACGCTGGTTAGATAGTTTGTTTTTTGTAGTTTATTATAGTTTATTATAGTTTTAGGGCACCCGCCGTTTATTACCTTATAAAGGTTTAACCCCCTAATTGCCCGGCGGTGATAGAAGATAAGTTTTTAGGATCAGATAAGGTCTGCGTCGCCCCAGGCAGCGTTAGGTTAGCGCCAGTACCGCTAAAACCCACGCATGCAGCATACACCTCCCTTAGTGATATAGTATCTGAACGGATCGATATCTGATCCGATCAGATCTATACTCCCCAGCAGTTTAGGGTTCCCATAAACACAGTGTTAGCGGGATCAGCCCAGATACCTGCTAGCACCTGCGTTTTGCCCCTCGGCCCAGCCCTGCCCAGCCCACCCAAGTGCAGTATTGATCGATAACTGACACTTACAAAACACTAAGCACACATAACTGCAGCGTTCGCAGAGTCAGGCCTGATCCCTGCGATCGCTAACAGTTTTTTGGTAGCGTTTTGAATCAGTCGCTAACAGTCAGGAGCTTTTTTGCCTGTGAGTCTCACTAGTGTACCCCTAAATTTAGAGCCCAAAATGGCAAATCGAAGGTACACTAGTGAAGAGGCCTACACGTTTCTGAGTATGACAGATAGTGAAGAGGAAGTCACTCATCTGTCAAGTTCAGGCTCAGAATACGAACCTGTAGAGGACAGTGGCTCCATGACAGATAGCTCTGACGACGGAGTTGTGGTCCCTGCTAGGGTCAGGCGTACCAGACCCCGAACTTCTTCTGTCCTTGAAGTGCAAGAACCGCAGGGCTCTCGTATGGAGCAGAGAAGTACTAGTGCCGCTACTCCTTCTGGTGAACTGGCAAGCACCAGCGGCCTAGTACACCCTGGTTGTACATCCAGCACTGCAGTAACACTTGGTGACGTGGCGAGTCCCATAAGTGCAGTTCAAGCTGGCGAGGTGGCAAGCACAAGTAATGTCCCGCTGCCACCAAGAAGAAGACGAACACAGCCCCGTCGTGCCCATAGTGCCCTTCCTGCTGCATTCGCCAATCCGAATTGGGAACCCACCACTTCTGCAGCACCCGTACTTCCCCCTTTCACTGGCAAACCCGGAATTCAGGTGGAAACAGTTGACTTTACGCCACTGGATTTTTATTCGCTGTTTTTCACCGAAGATCTCTATAGATCTATTGTGGACCAAAGCAATTTGTACGCTGGTCAACACATCGCCACTATTCCCCAGTCCTCCCTTGCCAGAGATTGGAGACCAATTACGGTCTCCGAATTTAAGATCTTTCTGGGCCTTTCCCTCAACATGGGCATAACTAAAAAGAGTGAGTTGCGGTCATATTGGTCCACTGACCCAATTCACCATATGATCGTGTTCTCTGCCTCCATGACCAGGGCACGATACGAGCAGATTTTGCGGTTCATGCACTTCAACGACAATGAACTCTATCGTCCTCGTGGAGACCCTGGATACGATCGGCTCTACAAAATTCGGCCCCTCGTAAACCACTTCAACCAACGTTTTGCAGACTTGTTTACTCCCCATCAAGTTGTCTGCATTGATGAGTCCCTGATTAAGTTTTCTGGCTGCTTGCCATTCAAACAGTACCTTCCCAGCAAGCGTGCCAGATACGGGGTCAAGATGTATAAGCTCTGTGACAGGGCCACAGGCTATACATGTAGATTTATGGTTTACGAGGACAAAGATAGTCACGTAGAGCCCATAAACTGCCCTGACTACATACAGTGGCTTGCGAAAGTATTCGGCCCCCTTGAACTTTTCAACCTTTTGCCACATTTCAGGCTTCAAACATAAAGATATAAAATTTTAATTTTTTGTGAAGAATCACCAACAAGTGGGACACAATTGTGAAGTGGAACGAAATCTATTGGATTTTTGAAACTTTTTTAACTAATAAAAAAATGAAAAGTGAGGCGTGCAAAATTATTCGGCCCCCTTGCGTTAATACTTTGTAGAGCCACCTTTTGCTGCGATTACAGCTGCAAGTCGCTTGGGGTATGTCTCTATCAGTTTTGCACATCGAGAGACTGAAATTCTTGCCCATTCTTCCTTGCAAAACAGCTCGAGCTCAGTGAGGTTGGATGGAGAGCGTTTATGAACAGCAGTTTTCAGCTCTTTCCACAGATTCTCGATTGGATTCAGGTCTGGACTTTGACTTGGCCATTCTAACACCTGGATACATTTATTTGTGAACCATTCCTTTGTAGATTTTGCTGTATGTTTGGGATCATTGTCTTGTTGGAAGATAAATCTCCGTCCCAGTTTCAGGTCTTTTGCAGACTCCAACAGGTTTTTATCCAGAATGGTCCTGTATTTGGCTGCATCCATCTTCCCCTCAATTTTAACCATCTTCCCTGTCCCTGCTGAAGAAAAGCAGGCCCAAACCATGATGCTGCCACCACCATGTTTGACAGTGGGGATGGTGTGTTGAGTGTGATGAGCTGTGTTGCTTTTACGCCAAACATATCGTTTTGCATTGTGGCCAAAAAGTTCGATTTTGGTTTCATCGGACCAGAGCACCTTCTTCCACATGTTTGGTGTGTCTCCCAGGTGGCTTGTGGCAAACTTTAGACGAGACTTTTTATGGATATCTTTGAGAAATGGCTTTCTTCTTGCCACTCTTCCATAAAGGCCAGATTTGTGCAGTGTACGACTGATTGTTGTCCTATGGACAGACTCTCCCACCTCAGCTGTAGTTCTCTGCAGTTCATCCAGAGTGATCATGGGCCTCTTAGCTGCATCTCTGATCAGTCTTCTCCTTGTCTGAGCTGAAAGTTTAGAGGGACAGCCAGGTCTTGGTAGATTTGCAGTGGTCTGATACTCCTTCCATTTCAAAATGATCGCTTGCACAGTGCTCCTTGGGATGTTTAAAGCTTGGGAAATCTTTTTGTATCCAAATCCGGCTTTAAACTTCTCCACAACAGTATTACGGACCTGCCTGGTGTGTTCCTTGGTCTTCATGATGCTCTCTGCGCTTTCAACAGAACCCTGAGACTATCACAGAGTAGGTTCATTTATACAGAGACTTGATTACACACAGGTGGATTCTATTTATCACCATCAGTCATTTAGGACAACATTGGATCATTCAGAGATCCTCGCTGAACTTCTGGAGTGAGTTTTCTGCACTGAAAGTAAAGGGGCCGAATAATTTTGCACGCACCACTTTTCAGGTTTTTAAGTGCTAAAAAAGTTTAAAATATCCAATAGATTTCGTTCCACTTCACAATTGTGTCCCACTTGTTGGTGATTCTTCACAAAAAATTAAAAATTTTTATCTTTATGTTTGAAGCCTGAAATGTGGCAAAAGGTTGAAAAGTTCAAGGGGGCCGAATACTTTCGCAAGCCACTGTAGGAAGCGCTAGCAAGATAGTGTGGGACTTGGTGTCACCCTTATTCGGAAAGGGGTACCACTTGTACGTGGACAATTATTACACGAGCGTGCCACTTTTTAGTTACTTGTTTGATCATCAGATTGGAGCATGTGGCACCGTGCGACCTAATCGCCGGGGCTTTCCCCAGCGGCTTGTAGAGTCCCGTCTTAGGTCTAATAATTTGCTCGCTATGAAGTGGAGGGACAATAAGAATGTTTTCGTTCTTACCTCCCTTCATGCAGACACGACGACCCAAATTACTACGGCGACTGGTGTTGTGGAGAAACCCCTCTGTGTCCACGAATATAACCTTAATATGGGAGGGGTGGACCTCAATGACCAGTTGTTGGTGCCGTACCTAATTGCCCGTAAGGCCAGACGTTGGTACAAAAAAGTGTCTGTTTATTTATTTAATTGGCTTTGCTGAATGCTCATGTGCTATACAGAGCTTCAGGATGGACTGGATCCTTCCTTAAATTCCAGGAAGAGATCGTCAGAGCCCTTCTGTTTCCAGACGGTGCTCCACCTCACCTTTCCAATCCAAATGCAGTAAGCCGGCTGCATGGGAGGCATTTTCCTTATGTCCTCCAGAGTACCCCTACCCAACGAGCCCCCCAAAAAAGATGTTGTGTCTGCAGCAAGCGCAGATTTAGGCGTGACACCCGGTATTGTTGTCCCTCCTGTCCTGACAATCCTGGTTTATGTATTGGTGAATGTTTTGAACGCTACCATACACTAGTGGAGTATTAGCATAGGGTACAGCACTGCACAGACTAGGACACACTTCCACAGGGTTTCCCAAGATGCCATCGCATTTTGAGAGACCCAAACCTGGTACCAGTTAAAAAAGTTAAAGTTACTAAAAAAAGTGTTAAAAAAATAAAAAAAAATAAAAAATAAAAAAATAAAAATACAAAAAAATATAAAATAAAAAAACCAAAAATAGTTGTTGTTTTATTGTTCTCTCTCTATTCTCTCTCTATTGTTCTGCTCTTTTTTATTGTATTCTATACTGCAATGTTTTATTGTTATGTTTTTATCATGTTTGCTTTATAGGTATGCAATTTTTTTATACTTAGTTTTTTTATTGTTAATCACTTTTTTGTTTTCAGGTACGCCATTCAGCTGCAGAGCGGATTTATTTATCTTGACAGCAACAGCGTTTGCTCCCACGATATATAAAGCCGTGACTCCAGCGCTGTCGGAGGTGATTTCACCACCACAGTTACATACTTCAGCATATATGCCGAAGCGTGGGGGCAGCAGTGGGTGGAGGAGCAATTTGCTCCTGCCTTTTGCGGGAGGATGCCCCCATGCCTCGGCATATATATATTTTAGGTAGGCACAGGTTGCGTTAAATGTTTTATTTTTTACTATGTTTTTTTTTGTATTTGCTTTGCAGGTATGGTAAGTATTACTGTTATACTGTAATGTTACTTTTTTTTTGTTAACCATCATTTGCTTAGCAGGTACGCCATTCAGTTGCAGCGCGAATTTATTTATCTTGACAGCAACAGCGTTTGATCCCACGATATATAAAGCCGTGACTCCAGCGCTGTCGGAGGTGATTTCACCACCACAGTTACATACTTCAGCATATATGCCGAAGCGTGGGGGCAGCAGTGGGTGGAGGAGCAATTTGCTCCTGCCTTTTGCGGGAGGATGCCCCCATGCTTCGGCATATATAAATGGTGCATGTATGCCCATCATTAGAAGTGGGTGGATGAAGGGAGGTATTCTAATGGTGGGCATACCCACCGATCAATATCTTTTTTTCGTTCAGCCCACAGGCTGCATGAAAAAAAAGTTTACAATATATGCCCAACAAGGACCAGCAACGTACTGGTATGTTGCTGGACTTTGAGTGGTTATACCAGAATGATGCCTGCAGGTTTAGGTATCATCTTGGTATCATTATTTTCAGCCAGCGGTCGGCTTTCATGTAAAAGCAATCCTAGCGGCTAATTAGCCTCTAGACTGCTTTTACAAGCAGTGGGAAGGAATGCCCCCCCCACTGTCTTCCATGTTTTTCTCTGGCTCTCCTGTCCCAACAGGAAACCTGAGAATGCAGCCGGTGATTCGGCCAGCTGACCATAGAGCTGATCAGAGACCAGAATGGCTCCAAACATCTCTATGGCCTAAGAAACCGGAAGCTACGAGCATTTCATGACTTCGATTTCCCCGTATGTAAACAGCGCCATTGGGAAATTGGGAAAGCATTTTATCACACCGATCTTGGTGTGGTCAGATGCTTTGAAGGCAGAGGAGAGATCTAGGGTCTAATAGACCCCAATTTTTTCAAAAAAGAGTACCTGTCACTACCTATTGCTATCATAGGGGATATTTACATTCCCTGAGATAACAATAAAAATGATTAAAAAAAATAAAAATGAAAGGAACAGTTTAAAAATAAGATAAAAAATCAAAAAATGAATAAAGAAAAAAAAAAAAAAAAAAAAAAGAACCCCTGTCCCCCCCCCCCTGCTCTCGCGCAAAGGCGAACGCAAGCATCGGTCTGGCGTCAAATGTAAACAGCAATTGCACCATGCATGTGAGGTATCACCGCGAAGGTCAGATCGAGGGCAGTAATTTTTCGCAGTAGACCTCCTCTGTAAATCTAAAGTGGTAACCTGTAAAGGCTTTTAAAGGCTTTTAAAAATGTATTTAGTTTGTCGCCACTGCACGTTTGTGCGCAATTTTAAAGCATGTCATGTTTGGTATCCATGTACTCGGCCTAAGATCATCTTTTTTATTTCATCAAACATTTGGGCAATATAGTGTGTTTTAGTGCATTAAAATTTTAAAAAGTGTGTTTTTATCCCAAAAAATGCGTTTGAAAAATCGCTGCGCAAATACTGTGTGAAAAAAAAAAATGAAACACCCACCATTTTAATCTGTAGGGCATTTGCTTTAAAAAAAATATATAATGTTTGGGGGTTCAAAGTAATTTTCTTGCAAAAAAAATTTTTTCATGTAAACAAAAAGTGTCAGAAAGGGCTTTGTCTTCAAGTGGTTAGAAGAGTGGGTGATGTGTGACATAAGCTTCTAAATGTTGTGCATAAAATGCCAGGACAGTTCAAAACCCCCCAAATGACCCCATTTTGGAAAGTAGACACCCCAAGCTATTTGCTGAGAGGCATGTCGAGTCCATGGAATATTTTATATTGTGACACAAGTTGCGGGAAAAAGGCAATTTTTTTTTTTTTTTGCACAAAGTTGTCACTAAATGATATATTGCTCAAACATGCCATGGGAATATGTGAAATTACACCCCAAAATACATTCTGTTGCTTCTCCTGAGTACGGGGATACCACATGTGTGAGACTTTTTGGGAGCCTAGCCGCCTACGGGATCCCGAAAACCAAGCACCGCCTTCAGGCTTTCTAAGGGCGTAAATTTTAAATTTCACTCTTCACTGCCTATCACAGTTTCGGAGGCCATGGAATGCCCAGATGGCACAAACCCCAACCCCAAATGACCCCATTTTGGAAAATAAACACCCAAAGCTATTTGCTGAGAGGTATAGTGAGTATTTTGCAGACCTCACTTTTTGTCACAAACTTTTAAAAATTGAAAAAAGAAAAAAAAAATGTTTTTCTTGTTTTTCTTCATTTTCAAAAACAAATGACAGCTGCAAAATACTCACCATGCCTTCTCAGCAAATAGCTTGGGGTGTCTACTTTCCAAAATGGGGTCATTTTGGGGGGTTTTGTGCTATCTTGGCATTTTATGGCCTTCAAAACTGTGATGGGTAGTGAGGAGTGAAATCAAAAATTAACGCTCTTAAGAATTCCTGTAGGGGGTGATTGAATTTCGGGGCCCCGTATGAAGCTAGGCTCCCAAAAAGTGCCACTCATGTGGTATCCCCGTACTCAGGAGAAGCAGAAGAATGTATTTTGGGGTGTAATTTCACATATGCCCATGGCATGTTTGAGCAATATATCATTTAGTGACAACTTTGTGCAAAAAATAAAATAAATAAAAAAATTGACACTTTCCCGCAACTTGTGTCAAAATATAAAATATTCCATGGACTTAACATGCCTCTCAGCAAATAGCTTGGAGTGTCTACTTTCCAAAATGGGGTCATTTGGGGGGGTTTTGTGCCATCTGGGCATTTTATGGCCTTCAAAAATGTGATAGGTAGTGAGGAGTGAAATCACAACTTTACGCCCTTAGAAATCCTTAAGGCGGTGCTTGGTTTTCGGGGCCCCGTACACGGCTAGGCTCCCAAAAAGTCCCACACATGTGGTATCCCCGTACTCAGGAGAAGCAGCAGAATGTATTTTGTGGTGTAATTCCACATATGCCCATGGCATGTTTGAGCAATATATCATTTAGTGACAACTTTGTGCAAAAAAAAAATAAAAAAATAAAAAATTGTCACTTTCCCACAACTTGTGTCAAAATATAAAATATTCCATGGACTCAACATGCCTCTCAGCAAATAGCTTGGGGTGTCTACTTTCCAAAATGGGGTCATTTGGGGGGGGGTTTGTGCCATCTTGGCATTTTATGGCCTTCAAAACTGTGATAGGTAGTGAGGAGTGAAATCAAAAATTTATGCCCTTAGAAATCCTGAAGGCGGTGCTTGGTTTTCGGGGCCCCGTACGCGGCTAGGCTCCCAAAAAGTCCCACACATGTGGTATCCCCATACTCAGGAGAAGCAGCTGAATGTATTTTGGGGTGCAATACCACATATGCCCATGGCCTGTGTGAGCAATATATCATTTAGTGACAACTTTTTGTAATTTTTTTTTTTTTTTTAATTTTTTTTTTTAGTCGTCATTATTCAATCACTTGGGACAAAAAAATAAATATTCAATGGGTTCAACATGCCTCTCAGCAATTTCCTTGGGGTGTCTACTTTCCAAAATGGGGTCATTTGGGGGGGGGTTTGTACTGCCCTGCCATTTTAGCACCTCATGAAATGACATAGGCAGTCATAAACTAAAAGCTGTGTAAATTCCAGAAAATGTACCCTAGTTTGTAGACGCTATAACTTTTGCGCAAACCAATAAATATACGCTTATTGACAATTTTTTTACCAAAGACATGTGGCCGAATACATTTTGGCCTAAATGTATGACTAAAATTGAGTTTATTGGATTTTTTTTATAACAAAAAGTAGAAAATATCATTTTTTTTCAAAATTTTCGGTCTTTTTCCATTTATAGCGCAAAAAATAAAAACGGCAGAGGTGATCAAATACCATCAAAAGAAAGCTCTATTTGTGGGAAGAAAAGGACGCAAATTTCGTTTGGGTACAGCATTGCATGACCGCGCAATTAGCAGTTAAAGCGACGCAGTGCCAAATTGTAAAAAGTGCTCTGGTCAGGAAGGGGGTAAATCCTTCCGGGGCTGAAGTGGTTAATGGCTGTGTCTTGAGTTATTTTGAGGGGACAGCAAATTTACACTGTTATACAAGCTGTGCACTCACTACTTTACATTGTAGCAAAGTGTCATTTCCTTAGTGCTGTCACATGAAAAGATATAATAAAATATTTACAAAAATGTAAGGGGTGTGCTCACTTTTGTGAGATACTGTGTGTGTGTGTGTGTGTGTGTGTGTGTGTGTGTGTGTGTGTGTGTATATATATATATATATATATATATATATATATATATATATATATATATATATATATATATATATGTGTGTGTGTGTGTGTGTGTGTGTGTGTGTGTAATGATTTTAACCACTTCAACCCCGGAAGGTTTTACCCCCTTAATGACCAGAGCATTTTTTCATTATGCATTAATTGCATAATGTTGCATTAATGCATATTCAAAAAAAAAATATAAAAAAAAACACATTTATTCATCAGTTTAGGCCAATATATTTTTTCTACATATTTTTGGTAAGAAAAATTGCAATAGGCGTATATAGATTAGTCTGAGCAAAAGTTATCGCGTCTACAAACTACGGGATATATTTAGGGACTTTTATTTTGTTTTATTTCTACTGGTAATGGCGGAGATCTGCGACTTTTATACGGACTGTGACATTGCGGCGGACAAATCTGACCCCAAATGACACTTTTTGGGGACCGGTGCCATTATTACATTAATCAGTGCTAAAAAAATGCACTGATCAATGTACAAATGACACTGGCAGGGAAGGGGTTAACACTAGGGGGCGATGAAGTGTGTTCCCTCAGCGTGTTCCAACTGTAGGGGGGTGGCCTTACTGAAACATGACAGAGATCACTGTTCCCAATGACAAGGGACAGAAGATATCTATCATGTCACTAGGCAGTACAGGGAAATGCCTTGTTTACATAGGCAGTTCCCCATTCTGCCTCTCTGTGCGCACGCGCCCACTATCCTGCAACTATCCTGCTTTTGCGGACTGACGTACAGGTACGTCAGTTTGCGGAGGAGAGACATTCTGCCAACGTATATCTGTGTGAGCTGGTCGGCAAGTGGTTAAACATATGTTGTATATCTTTTTATGTTTATAAAATCTTAATTTAAAAATACATTTTTAATATTGGAGGCACTCATGACAATGATGTCACAGAGTATTATTTTTTTAATAACTTTTAGACTTACTTTAAAGGGAAAATTAGGTACAGAGTAATCTGAGGAAAGCAGACCAAAAGGGAAAATTATTCTGATTCATCCAGGTTAGCGATTTTTTTTCTTTTTAAGGGCCAATAAGGGGGCTTTAGGATAAGCCAGCCAAAAAGAGGATTACTCATAGCATTCATAGGCAGGTCATACATGATTCTATTTTTCAATCAACCAGTAGGCTGAATAAATCCTTCCCCACTGGCAGAATACAATGATCAATGTTGCAAGCTAAGGCAGCACCGATTGTTCAGGAAAAACGCACAGGGCTAGTTTGTATTAAAGTGGTCTTTTTTTTTGTACCCTTCAAGGTAAAGTTATAATGAATCGCATACTAGCACATTACAGTGGAACCTCGGTTTGCGAGTAACGCGGTTAACGAGCGTTTTGCAAACCGTGCACTGTATTTCTAAAATTCCTATCTCGGTTTGCGAGCGTTGTCTCGCAAAACGAGCAGGATTCAGGCCAAAAGCGGTGTGCAGTAGCGCTTTTGGCCTGAGGTGGGGGGCGCCGAAGCTAAGCAGAGCCAAAATTCGCCGATCGCCGCCTATCGAAAATGCACGGAAAGGCCCGAGGACAGTTCGGCTGACCTTGGCAAATCTCAGAAAGGCTCGTGAACGGAGTCTTTCTGAGGTTTGCCAAGGTCCGCCAAAGTGTCCCTTGGGCCTTTTCGGCCATTTCCGAGGCTCTCTGGCGCCCCCCGCCTCTGGCCGCATGCGGTATTGCATCCCATTTAAGTCAATGCGGAACAAATTATTTTTGTTTCCATTGACTTCAATGGGAAAACTCGCTTTGATATGCGAGTACATTGGATAAGTTTAACATACAGTGGAACCTCGGATTAGGAGCATAATCCGTTCCAGGACTATGCTCGTAATCCGAGGTTCCACTGCATGTTAAACTTACCTGAAAACTAAGCCTATCCAGCAGCAAGATGTCAGAGCTGCAGGTGCTTCTATCTTCACCCATCTTGCTTCCAGATTCGTGAACTGGCCGGAGCCGCTAAGATGTCACTCCCGTGCATGCCCGCGCGAGCCGCTGTTTACGGCTCAGAGCTCTGAGGGGACGGCCTGATGGCCGCTCCTTCAGAGCACATGCACAAGTGATGTCACTGGCTGCATGCAGAGTCAATATCTCCTAAACAGTGGATATTTAGGAGATATTTACACTACCTATAGGTAAGTCTTATTATAGGTTTACCTATAGGAAAAATTCAGTGATGGAAGTTTAATTCCACTTTAACTTCTATACAACCAGCTAGCCCACACATGGATTGAAATTCAGCTAGTCCCTGCTGAACTGACTGAATTTCGATCCATGTATGGTTGGCTTAAAATTTGCCATAGATGAGTCTTTTTTTTGTTATCAGCCCACTGGCCAGCCAGTGAAAAAAAGGAATAGATTCCCCCCTGCTGAGACATTGTATTCTCATGGGGGGCTCTCCACTATCAAAATATGCTGATCAAGTGGCTGTAAATCATTGGCTGCAGTCACCGATCAAACATTTTTCCAACAGTTGATTGATAATTTAAATTCTGTTGAGTGGGAGTGGCCACACATGGATCAAATTTTGTCAAGTCCCTGTTAAACCAGCCAAATTTCAATCCATCTACGTACAGTGTATTGAAAGCTGTTGTAGAGAGAGAGTATGGAAAGCCGACAAACTGCATTAGGAGAGATGAGGATCAATTATGAACTTGTGCCTTACTTCTGATTGCTAGATCTTGGCTCATTTTTGTATTTATTTTAGTTTGTGATTGAATCAAGGGTAGTGGTGACTTTTAGCTGCTGTCATGGCATAGCTACATTGCCTTGAAAAGGTATTCATATGCCTTGAAATTTTCCAAATTTTGTCATGTTACAACCAAAAACATAAATGTATTTTATTGGGATTTTATGTTATAGACAAACACAAAGTGGCACATAATCGTGAAGTGGAAGGAAAATGATAAATGGTTTTCAATTTTTTTTACAAATAAATATCTGAAAAGTGTGGCATGCATTTATATTCAGCCCCCAAAATCTGTAATTGTTTAATGCAGCACATTCTTTTGTGCTTTATAATGCTAGAAGAATGAACTTGTTTTGCTGCTGATATTCACACAAACTTTTTTCTTTATTATTTCTCGTGATCTCATGAATAATCTTTTATTATTTTAAAGTCAGATCTCCAGAATAATATTGAGAATTATTTTTTATAGTCATCTTTTTTATCATTTTTTTTCATCAAGATCTCCTTTTTTTTAAATATTGCAAAATTATTTTCTAGTGATAATTTTTTTTTTGGTGTGTCAAGTTACCACAATAACATTATTATCTTGCATTTTGTAACCTCAAGGAGGCTGGATGGTGTTCCTTTTTAATTGAACATTGTCTTTTTGAAATGTACCTGCCTACTCACAATCTGTCCTATTTTAATAAAAACACATATAGACAAGTATTTTCTCAAAATAAAATATCCATTGGTTAACAAAATAAAGAGGAAGGCAAGGCTGGAGAAAATTTTGGAATTTGCAAAGCCTTTTGGCCCCAGGGCACACATCAAGTCTGTAATAAAGGACACACAAACTCCGCGCTTAGGACTGGAGAAAAAAGAGAGAAAAAGGACAAAGGTATGCAGCCTCCCCTATTAGACGCACGGGGGGCTAAAGTGTATAAATAAATGAAGAATGGGCTGAATGGCGCTCCCTTAAGGGGGGTGTATAAACTATATGTGAAATACCAGTGCTGGCAAAACCACTGTAATGTTATGCTTATAGTGATAGATAAATTGAACCAACCCCCCTGTAAACATATACCTGTGTAAACACTAATCATTCAGTGCAAAATTCCATTGAAACAAGCAGTAAATAAATATAGAACCATCAATATAAATGAAGCATAACATCCGCATATATACTGAGGAAATCAACGGTGCTAAGCATATGTGCAAACGTGCCACAAAAAATATATTGTTATAAAAATATATAGTCCAAAATGCTCAAAAAAATGAGTTAATAGTTTTATAAAAGGAATTATTATTATCAGGAAAATTCCAAACAGTCTGGTGACTCTTGTGCTCGGAGGAAAATCCGTGACTTCTGTGCTCCCCCTATGGCTCCCTGATCACCGGCTCCTTATACCCCTGCAGGGGTTACAGGCAATATGGGGTATCATAAGCCGTCTTCACAAATGGTATCCTGTAGTCACTGTAGCAATGGCTCTCATTTCCCTTGTATCCGCTACCCCAGGACATCCAGATCAGCCATCTGTGCACCACAGCCTCCACCACCACATCAAAGAAGGGGATCACCAGAGATCAGTCCTTATAAGAAGAGATACCATTCCATAGTGTAGTATGTAATTTAAAATTGCTTTATTTAAAACAAATGCTTCCTATAAGGAATAGGCTAAAAACAACACTACACCATGTGTATATGCGATACCAGGAAGAGCCTTCCTGCAGCGTGTGGTCCAGCTGTGTTCCAAGCTCGCTAGCTCCGTACCCGGAAATGACGTAAGTGCGTAGCCCCGACTTACGCATTTCATCATCGACATTTTCAAAGGTGGCGCCATCTTGCTACACCTCATAGGTTATATAGCGAGCGGACATGCTGGGTCCTCCCCTCTCCCATTACTAAGGAGGACATGATTGGGCGCATTAAGAATCAAAAAACAGAACCC
Organism: Lithobates clamitans; assembly: GCA_037952925.1. NCBI lineage: Eukaryota > Metazoa > Chordata > Amphibia > Anura > Ranidae > Lithobates > Lithobates clamitans. The sequence goes on from JBBGZY010000441.1 coordinate 2,910,613, forward strand.
TCCCTCTGGTGTAAACCCTATTGGAGAAAAGGGAAAATAGAGAAGTCTATCCAAACATTGCTACCCACTGTAAATTATCACGGACCTATGCATCTCCGCTCGCCCTTACATATATTAGCAGACATTATCATATACAACATATTGAAGAGGCATCATACATCTACATAATGGTACAGGCTAGAAATATATACAGGGAAAATAAACTAATTAAATACGTTCCCATACTTAGATTGGGTCATATCCCAAAGACAAAGCCCCCAGTGGTAGGTACCGGTACTACAAGTGTGCCTCCTTGCAAACCCAGATACTACCTTGCAAAAGTCCCAGAGGTATTGAATGCAAGACTTGGATGTCAAAAAGGAGCATATGTACATGTTATAAAAAAATCTAAATATAAAAAATCATAAAGAATACAGAATACCCACCAGAGGAGTTAGAAAAACCTAAAAATGTAAAAAAAATTGTTTAAAAAAAAAAAAAAAATTTTTGGAAACAATAGCGTATTTATTAGCTGTGATAATAAAAACATGTAACAGTATATATATGGATGTAAAAAGCTATACTTCCTACATGTGCATATGTACGCATCTTGAAGACTATTATAAAAGTCATAACAGCAACCAATAGCTACTACTGCATATAATAGCTAGAGGAAAAACCACCAGATGGTAATCTCTAAAGTGATAAATATGGCACTGTTCACTAGTGTGCTCTACTGCCACTAACACCTACCAGGGAAAATATTGCTGAGGCCAATGTGCTAGTTACCTATTAGAGGTACATGTCTTTACACTATAGGCAATATTCTTAGCACCAGTGCTGCATCAGGATAGGGTCTACATCCTATATCACGAGTGAGCCCAAAGAAGGGAGAGCCAGTGTATTTCTAAAAATAACTGAATATAACTGAACCACCACCCGGCTGTCATTCTGCTATAGGCCGGGCGGGAAATGATTAAAATCATTAATTAGTTATCAATTATAACATCTAGTTAACATCATTAATATTAGGACAATAAATATGTCTACAAATAATATACCTGGTTCCAGCTGGGCTCACCCACTTCTTCCAGGATGGAAGGCCCAGGTTGTTCCTCGTCAGCCTCTGCCGGGGTTGAGAGAAGGGTGGAGGGAAGGCTGCATGGAAGGGTAGAAAGTGATTCCCTGGCTCCAGTCTGGTCATCCAGAAACTGCAGTTTTTTGAAGTACCACAGCCTGGGTACATACATTTGCGCTGCTGCTCCTGATCTGAGTGATTTCTGGATTTTATTATGCTCCTTCTTATACATGTTCCTCAAGATCCCAATTTTATTGTCCAAAAATTTCATGTATGCACCGGGGACCCGAGTCTTCACAAATTCCACAAGTTTCTCCAGCGATGACCTCCTAGCTTGTTTATTATAATATAAGCTGTGTTTCACCTCCCACAAATTCCTCATCTCCCTGTATCTGTCTATGAAACTGGCCATGAATTCTGGATCCTTCAAGTGATTCATCTTTGATGTAAGACAATACACAAGACAAAAACACTAATGTCAGCCTAAACTCTCATTATCAAAGTCCAATATAGGCCTCAATCTTAAAGCAGTATAGGCAACTGTGATGGGCCAAGTTCAAATTTTACCTTCGCTTAGGACACTCGCCACTTCCGTTCATCCTTCCTCCACACACAGATCGTACGTACGACACATGCGTGTTAGCTTGATATAGACTGCACATGCGTGAAACTCTGCCCGCGTCGCCCGCCCCTGATGTTCTTTCTCGTAGATTCCCCGCCCCTTCTCTCTTCGGCATGCAGTAGGAGCAACGTGGTGGATAAAGAGCAGGTGTGTGGAAATTATTCCAGTAACGAGGAGGCGGAAAGCCCAGAGCCCGAAACGACAAGATCCCGAAGGAGGAGATTTAAGGCGAATTAAATGTTAACACAAGGGGTATTTTCCTCAATTACGAAGCCAGTCAACAAGAGATCAATTTCCTCGATTTAACCATCAAAGTGGGGGATGGTCGGTTCACTACCGCTACCTACTTCAAGAGCACCGACCGCAATTCATATATTCCTACCAACAGCTGTCATCATGAAGCTTGGATTAGGTCGGTGCCCAAAAGTCAGTATGCGCGCCAGAGGCGGAATTGCTCAGATGACAGGGAGTTCCTCATTCAAGCGGACATTCTGACGAAATGGTTTTTAGAGAAGGGGTACTTAGACACACCTCTCACTAACACTCTGAAAGTAGTATTGGCCATGGATAGAAATGATTTACTAAGGGAGAGAACGCCTAATGACAATAGAGTGCCCTCTATTCCGTTCATTACGACATATTCTATCCAACATAGGACAGTGAGGCAAATGATCAAAAAGCATTAGCACATTCTCACCAATGATGCCACCATCAATACTTTCCTTCCTGCTAAACCTCAAGTGGTTTATAGAGGTGTACCCTCGCTTAGGGGTACCATCGCCAGTAACATCATTGACCCTCCTACTACCAGAAATGGCTTCTTTAATGACCTCACGGGATTCTACCAATGTAGGAGATGTAGGGTGTGTTCATTAAATGGTTGTATGCATAGGAGAACCCTCAATTTTAGGTCTTCCAGCACCCAGGAAGCGTTTACCATCAGGCCTTTTGTCACATGCTCTACCGAAGGGGTCGTTTATCTGCTCCAATGCCCTTGCGGGCTACAGTATGTGGGCAGGACCAAACACCCCCTCAGGGTTAGATTGAATGAACATGTGACAAATATTCTCAACGGTTTCCCTAAGCACCCTGTGTCCATGCATTATTTGGAAGCCCATAACAAAAATCCGGACAAAACCGTTTTCTTGGGGATAGATAAATATACACGCCCCTGGAGGGGTGGATCTCTGGTGCGAGGGATTTCACGTTTGGAAATGACATGGATATATAAAATCAAATGTTACACACCACTCGGGTTGAATGTAGAGGTGGATCTGAATGCATTTATTGATAATGCTTGATGCTGATATTGCTGTGAACTCGATGTGACATCTCAGCATTGATGGAAGTTGTAAAATCATAATTTCTTTTTTTTAAAAGTTGTAATTTTAGATTGCACTTGTTTCATTCACAATATTTTTTCGTTTTACACTTTTTCACATATAATTTTCATTTTAGTTTGTCCTCAGTGACCTCCATAGTATAGGCTTACATAATCACCTCATCATACTGTGAGAGGTTTTTTGTCTCCTGGTTTATATCGAATATGGTTCGGTTTAACGTAGAATTTTTGATAGGGGCACATGTGTTTTTTGTGTGATAATCTCATATATCTCACACATGTGTCCCATATAACTTTTACCCACACACAATTTTTTTTTAGTTTTGCATCCATAGAGATTGTATAGTTATTATGGATGCACATTATTTATTTAATTTATCTTTTTCCTTAGAAGCCATTCCTTCCATCTCCACTAGATGGCGGAGTGTCGTGTTTTATACTTTATCCGTGTACACATTGAGGTGCGCTGTTGTTGGTCCAACCCTTCGGTTTTGCAATGATGGGTCTGACCTTTTTGTATCGAACATCATCCTTTTTTCTTTCCACATATTTTTAATTTATAGACTGAGTTATATTCCCAAAAGAATGAGGCATTTTTGGCTCTTCTTTCCTTTTTTAATTCTAGCCGCGATCTAAGTGGCTGTTTTCCCCTTCCCAGTGCTGAGATCTCAGAACGAGGCATGGTTTTTGTACTCTATTTAATGCGATGACTCAGAGCGTCGCCCGTTCCCCAGACAACGCCATTTGTGGATGAAACGTGCGTTGGGAGGTTGACGCTCTGACGTCATTGCTATCCTATTGTGGACGGGCGCTTGCTATGCCGGCCAGCGAAATGCTGTTTTTATCTTGTTTTATGTAAGTTTTCTACCTTTTAAAATAAAATGTCCTATCAGATTTACACTATGGCCATTTCTCCTTTATCTATATGCCTTTGAGCTCGAGTGTTTGGGTTTCCTGTAGCACCTCCAAGGCCACGCTGTACACAGACAAGTCATAATACCAGCTGGACATCCCTTGCTTGGACTGCATACAGGCTTTCAATGCTAGCTTTTTGGTAAGCGCAAAATCTATGTGGTGGCGGATCACTGTGAGCGGTGTGTCAATTTAATCTTCACTACCAATTCCTCTTTTGTGCTATATTGAGGGGCTTTCCTTTGGGACTTTTTCTCTCTTTCACTTGAAGTCTCTCTGTTTTCTTCAGTCAAGATCATATGCATATACTGACTCATATTCGATTCACATTGCTATTACTGATTTTTTTTTTATATATATATTTATTTTTTTTTTTGATTATTGCACATTTTTGGTTTTCTTTGATGTTGTGTTTTCCTATGAGGAATCTTCAGATTTATATTTCATGATCCTATGATATGTATGATTTATTTATGTACATTTACATTTTATTTATGGTTTAGCGCAGTTTTTTTCTTTACATTTGATATTTTTGGTGTGCATCTCACAGTTTAACTGTTGCTCTCTGGGGGGTTTTATTGGTATAGTGGTAGCGCAGTATTTTTAACTTTTTCGAGATTTAAGGCCTCCAATACGGCCTTTGAAGAGATGGTGGAGATGGTGTACATCTTGCGGAGGAACGACTATGATGGGAAGCATGGACCGTACCTAAACCCTAATTTGCGAAAAGCCAAGATCATGACGAAAATTGTAAAGAGTCTGCAGCAGAATTTTGGGGTACGACGCTCCAAGGAGCAAATAAGGAAATGCTGGTCTGACCTGAAACGCAGGGAGCCGGATCAGTATAAAAGAATAAAGAGAGTGCTTCTAAAAAGTAAGTACTTGTCTTATGTTCCTATCATTATTATTACTTGCATGCTGCGCCATGTGCTTTTCTTTACCGTTGTACATTTTAAAATGGTGAATTTCATGTTCGTGGGCACAGTAATCGGTCGTAGGAAACATTGCTCTCTCATTAAATACGATGTTTTGGGCAGATAGAGGTTAAATACATTTGGTTATGCCTATTTGTATAAAATTAGGTTTTGTACATTGCTGTCTAGATGAGCAAGCTGAACCTTTCACAAGTGACAGCGCCCAAAGGCTCATCCACGCATCATGATGTGGAATGGTGAAATAGACATTATAAGGAAGAAACTGAATCTTATGGAACAAAAAACGAAGAACATGATAGATGTGTTGGGGAGAATATAAATCTCTTTTAAATCCCATCCATTTACCCATTTGTTGGACTAAACCAAATTTTTTTTTGTATATTTTAAAAGCCAAATTTTGAAGATGCACACATTGTGTCAACATGTTCTATCTGCCACCAAGGGATCTAAATGTACGCGTTTTGTGGGTGCAACCCCTTCCTCGTAACCCTAGTAGGTGAGAGGAAGGGGTTGCACCCCCAAAACATGTCCATTGATCTCCCATGATGGGAGATAGCACATGTTGACATTAGGCATGGGATCAGGAGGGAAATACCCATTTGGACTCCTAATTTGTGTGCATCTTCAAAATTTGGCTTTAACAGGGATGACATCACCCCATCTGATGGGGTGATGTCAAGACATTTTTGACACTATAATGTCTGATATTGCCTTCAGTTTTTATACGTTGAACTTTGTAAGTTCCAAAGTTGTGTATGTTATGTTTTAAAACATGCCTGTTTCTAAGAAAAAAAAAAAAAAATTGAGAAAAAAAATAAAAAATAATAATTTTATAACACCCATGTGAGTGTGCACAGAGTAAAAATTTTGATAATCAACAATGTGTGGTTTCTTCTTTCAATGCTTAATACCAGTTTTGTAAGTAATTTTGTGTTTACAGTGGCAATGGGGCTTATTTACTAAACGAAAATCCACTTGGCACTACAAGTGCACTAGGAGAACCTAGGAGACAGCCAAAAAGAAACACAAGCAATAAAGAAAATGCAAGATTTTATCAGATATAATTTTTTTATTTGTAAAAAAATATTTAGACATTGTCTGGCATTGCAATGGCCCCCCTAGCCGTAAAATAATTAACATATTTCTCCCGAACTTCACGGGCGCTTTGGGGTGCCAAGCCAGGATGGCCAGTATCCAGGCCCGCCAGGGGATTAGCTGGAAATCCTGCCTCAGGCCCAAATGAGGCTATATAATTGTGTGTATTTTTGCATAAAAGTTGTGCAAGATGCAACAGCATAAGATTATGTGGTTGAGTTTGTAGTCTGCCATGTGTATGGCTGTCAGAAACAGGCAGAACCGGCTGGCCATTATCCCAAAGGCATTCTCAACTACTCTTCTTGCTCTGGCCAGCTGGTAGTAAAAAACCCTCCTCTCTGGGTGTAGGGTCCTCTGGGGGAATGGCCTCATCAGGTGCTCGCCCACACTGAATGCTTCATCAGCAGTCCTTCAACGTTGTCCGCATCAGGTGGCAATCCCAGGCCACCACTCTGGAGACGCTGGTAAAACTCCATCTGGGCAAAGACTCCTCCATCCAACATCCGGCCATTCTTCCCCATGTCCACATAGAGGAACTCATATTGTGCCAACACCACTGCCATTAACACTATACTATTGAACCCCTTATAGTCATAATAGTAAGACCCCGAATGGGGTGGTGACACGATGTGGACGTGCTTCCCATCTATAGCCCCTCCACAGTTGGGAAAGTCCCAATGGTCGACGAAATGGGAAGCCCCAGTCTGCCATTCCTGTGACTTTGAAGGAAACTGTGGAGTCAAAACAGACAGAAAAATATTAATTCTTTTGCACATGACATTGCAAGCAGATAAGACACAAACATTCTTGGCCTACATCAGTATAACATTCATTTTAAGGAGTATTTAAAGCTAAAAATATAAGGCCCACTTATCAGATTCACCCCCCCCTCTGATGGCCCATCGTAAAAATTTTAGGGGGGGTTCGAGCTGAGTTTGGGACCCCAAAAAAAAGCCTCTGGCACTCTGCATGAATTTAAGGACAACAATAACATTTGGACACATTTTAGGGGGTATTTGGGTAAAGCACTACCATGGAGCTGACAAAATACATTGTTAAGTGACTAGGCTAGGTGTGTATGGGCCCAGGATAGCATGCTGGGGAGGTTAGTGAAGGGAAATATGCATGAAGACAAAAAAGGAGCATTCTAAATTATTACAGCATGCATGAGAAGAAAGGGGACATTCACAGCATATTACAATCATGGTAATTATGGAATGAGAAAAGAAATAGAAAACATTAGAAAACATTAAATACAATAGAATGTGATGTTAAAGGAGAAAACTTACCTTAATATAGTCCTTCTGTGGGACCTGAATGATAGCAGTACAGGTCTCTGGGATAATGATCCCGAGAGCCTACAGGGAGATGCCTCATGCAGGTATCCTGCCTGCTAATAGAAGGGGTCAGCAAAGCCAACAGACGGTGAAAAATGGGGTCTGTCATCCTTGGAAAGTTCCTGAAATCATCAGGATTATTCTCCTGGATCTCACGCAGCAAAGGCATATGAGAGAATAGGTCACGCTGGAGTAACCAATTCTTGGTCCATGAACTCCTTCCCACCCAGTTCATGGACTGGGCTTGGGTCAAAGAATGAACCCCAACACCAAGCACCCCTTTAGCACGAACTCTATGATGAGTACGTACCCGCAACATGGCTTCAAAACAGTCAGCTGGTCAGAATGAACTAACAGAATGCACTGAAGAACAGCAAATCCTGTGAAGAGCGAGCTGAAAATTAGAAACAAGCGGACAAGGACACACTGAGAAAACAGATACGAACTGTCTACACGCTCTGAAAAGCAGATATAAACCCACAAGCACAAACTGAAGAGCAGTAATGGACTAAAAAGCACAAAAGCTGAAAAGCATGAATCGTCTCTCACCAAACTTCTACTAACACGAGATAAACACGAGATTAGCAAAAGGAGCCCAATGGGTGGCGCACTCGCTATTGCACTTCCTTTTTCTAGGCCCGTTGTACGTGCTGTACGTCACCGCGTTCTGAATGGTCGGACTTTGGTCAGACTTTGGTTTGACTGTGTGTAGGCAAGACTGCTTGAGCGGAATTCCGTCGGAGTTCCGTCGGAGAAACCTTTGGAGTTTATTCCAATGGCAAAAATGGTCGTTTGTACGCGGCATTAGAGTCTGCAAAAGACTTGAGACTGGGGTGGAGGTTCACTTTCCAGAAGGACAACGACCCTAAACATACAGCCAGAGCTACAATGGAATGGTTTATATCAAAGCATTATCATGTGTTAGAATGGCACAGTCAAAGTCCAGACCTAAATCCAATTGAGAATCTGTGGCAAGACTTGAAAATTGCTGTACACAGATGCTCTCCCTCCCATCTGACAGAGCTTGAGCTATTTTGCAAAGAAGAATGGGCAAAAATGTCACTCTCTAGATGTGCAAAGCTGGTAGAGACATACAAAAAAATACTTGCAGCTGTAATTGCAGTCAAAGGTGATTCTACAAAATATTGACTCCGAGGGGCTGAATACAAATGCCCCCCCACACTTTTCACAAATTTATTTGTAAAACAATTTGAAAACTATTTATAATTTTTCTTTCACTTCACAATTATGTACCACTTTGTGTTGGTCTATCACATAAAATCTCAATAAACAACATTTATGTTTTTGGTTGTAACATGTCGAAAATGTGGAAAATGTCAAGGGGTATGAATACCCCTGTATTCACTGTAAACTAAGTAGGCAACATTCATTTGTTGCTGACCATCTATTCTAATTGCATTTTATTTGTAGCATACTGCTGCATCCTTCAAAAATAAATGTCAACTAAGTGCAAAAATAATGTTCACCTAAACTACCCCACATTCTATCACTCATATTCACCACACCCCCTATCACTGTAGTAAAATAAGTTATTCATACACTGAACCCTATTCTCCCTGAATAAATGTGTCTTCTGCAGACACATATTGCATAGCTTTATCATATGTGGTCCCTTAATTCTTGAGGTAAAACACATGTCTATGCCCTTTATCTCTTGTATATCTGGCCTAGTTTTGCTCTTCAAAAATGTTCTAAGTTTCTAAGTGGTTCTAAAGCTGAAACTTTTTTAACTTTTCCTGCTTCAAGGTAAAAAAATGTTTTATAGCTATAAAAAAAGAATTGCGCTAGGTGAACAGTTAGTGAATGAAATGCTGATTAAAAAACAAAAGAAATCTGTGATAGGAGTCCTGCTGCTGAACACTATAACCCAGATATAAGGCAAGATAGCTGCACTGTTTATTATCTAAAAAAATGTTTTGGCACTGGCTGTGAAAAAAAAATAAATCTGTATTGATCCCGCGCTGTGCCCATCTGCAGGTTTTCCTTGTCTTTCTCTTCTCACAGATAGATCAGGCAGCAGCGGGAGACATTGGGAGACACAGCGGAGGCAGGGGCTTTTGAGTTAGCTCACATGTCTGCCCCCATAGCAAGTTGTTTGCTATGGGGGAAGACACAGGAGAGTGCCGGTGGGGGATCACCCCAGAAGAGGAGGTTTGGGGCTGGTCTGTGCAATACCATTATACAGAGCAGGTAAGTATAAGATGTTTATTATTTTAATTTAAAAAATTGACTTTAGAAACACTTTAACCACATGATGATGGCTACAGGGCGATTGCATAACTCTGGGAGGGCGTGCTATAACGTCGTCCCGGAATCCCGCTCTCGCGTGCTCCCTGGGGCGCGCACCTGAGCACATCCGTGAGCACATCATGGATCAGCTGACAGCGGCCGTTTACCACGTGATTGCTCCGTCAAATTACGGAGCGATGACATGTAAACAAACCGGTGTGATATCCGGTTCCTCTTTTCCCTCTCCTTCCAGTGTGAGCGGAAAGGGGAGAGATCGGTGGCATCAGCGCTGTGGGCTGCATGTGTAGTGCCCACAGCACTGATATGTGACAAATCCATCCATCCATTCTCAGCCATGCATACCCATCCATACTCTGCATACCCATCCATCCATCCATCCATACTCACTCTGTATACCCATCCATACTCTGCATACCCATCCATACTCGGCATACCCATCCATACTCTGCATACTCATTCATCCATCCCATCCATCCATACTCAGCATACCCATCCATACTCTGCATACTCATCCATTCATCCATACTTAGCATACCCATCCATACTCTACATACCCATCCATATTCTGCATACCCATCCATACTCGGCATACCCATCCATACTCAGCATACCCATCCATCCATACTCAGCATATCCATCCATACTCAGCATACCCATCCATACTCTGCATACTCTGCATACCCATCCATACTCAGCATACCCATCCATACTCAGCATAACCATCCATACTCTGCATACCCATCCATACTCTGCATACTCAGCATACCCATCCATACTCTGCATACCAATCCATCCATCCATCCATATTCTGCATACCCGTCCATACTCTGCATACCCATCCATACTCTGCATACCCATCCATCCATCCATACTCAGCATACCCATCCATACTCAGTATACCCATCCATACTCTGCATACCCATACATACTCTGCATACCCATACATACTCTGCATACTCATCCATCCATCCATACTCAGCATACACATCCATGCTCTGCATACCCATCCATCCATCTGTGCTCACCTATCCATACTCAGCCATCCCATCCACCCCCATCCATAATTAGCCATACCCATGCATACCCAGCAATACTCAGCCATACCCAGCCATACTCAACCGTACCCAGCCATACCCAGCCATACCCAGCCATACCCAGCCATACTCAGCCATAACCAGCCGTACTCAGTCGTACTCAGTCGTACCCAGCCATACCCAGCCATCCCATCTATACTCAGCCGGACCCATCCGTAGTCAGCCGTACCCAGCTATACTCATTCATGCTCAGCCATCCACGGCTCATCCATCCCCATTCATGCTCATTCATGCCACATCAGTTATCATCCATACCACATCCATGCCACCTACAGTGCCTCACAAAAGTGTAATAGGTAGTCAAATTAGATTTGAAACTTATGCCCCTAGAACACCTGATGGTGCTCCCTGCATGTTGGTCCTCTGTATGTGGCCACACTGTGGAAAAGTCTCACACATGTGGTATCGCTGTATTCAGGAGGACTAGGATAATCTATTTTGGGGTGTAATTTTTGGTATGTACATGCTATGTGTTAGAAATATTGTGTAAATGGACAATGTTGTGTAAAAAAAATGCGTTTTCATTTTCTTTACACATTTTCCAAAAACTTGTAGAAAAAAATGACATGTTCAAAAGACTCGACATGCCTCATAGATTATACATTGGGTTGTTTTCTTTCCAAGATGGGGACATTTTTGGGGCGGTTCCATTGTCCTGGTTCTCCAGGGCCCTGTACACACGATAGGATTTTCCGATGGAAAATTTGTGATAGGACCTTGTTGTCGGAAATTCCGACCGTGTGTAGGCTCCATCACACATTTTCCATAGGAATTTCCGACACACGTTTGAGAGCTTGCTATAAAATTTTCCGACAACAAAATCCGTTATCGGAAATTCCGATTGTGTGTTACAAATCCGACGCACCATGTGCCACGCATGCTCAGAATAAATTAAGAGATGAAAGCTATTGGCTACTGCCCCGTTTATAGTCCTGACGTACTTGTTTTACGTTACTGCGTTCAGTACGATTGGATTTTCCGTCAACTTTGTGCGACCGCGTGTATGCAAGACAAGTTTGAGCCAACATCTGTCGGAAAAAATCCATGGATTTTGTTGTCGAAATGTCCTATCAATGTCCGACCATGTGTACAGGGCATAAGAGGTAGTCAAGAAATTATATGTGTAATTTATGCTCCAAGAATGCCTGATGGCGCTCCCTGCATGTTGGGCCTCTGTATGTGGCCACGTTGTGTAAAAGTCTCACACATGTGGTATCGCCATACTCAGGAAGAGTAGCAGACTGTGTTTTGGGGTGTAATTTGTGCTATGCATATGCTGTGTGTGAGAAATAACCTGCTGGGGGCGTGGCTTGCACGCGATCGAAATGGCCGCTTGAGCTGTTAGCTCCGTCAGCCGACCAGGGAATAAACGAAGAATCCAGCGGGATACCTAACTAAGGGAGCCCACACAGAGCTCCGATTTATCTCCGGAACCTGTCCTAATTCTGTCCCACAAGAGAAAGGATGGACTCTGCCCAAAAAAGCTAACAGACTTCTTCACTCTGCCAGCGACAGACAGGGAGAAGCGGCAAGATGGTGCCTGTGGCGCAAACACACAGGCCTCATCATCCTACACAGATCTCCCAGATGAGGATCCTGGAGACTGGGGAGCCGAGACAACCCCCGGCGAACCCACCCTGGGTCCGCCTCCTCACAGCCCGTTCCCTAACAGCCCAGCCAAAGCGCGGATGAGGATGGATCCTTCAGTACAGGCCTCAGGCGCAGTGATTACAAAGGAACACCCAGAGCAGATAGGCCTAAACCTGCAATCATCCATTGCTACCTTCCCTACTTTAGGCCAACCAGTCCTTGATACAACTATGAAGGACATGCTCCTTTCCCTGCAATCATCCCCCATGATTAACATGACTACCCTCATACATAAATTCACATCTGAGATGCAGGGGATGGGAGAGAGGGTGCAACACATTGAGCACAAGATGGATGAATGTACCACTACAGTAAATGATCTCATAGACGCTTACAAGGACCAATCTAATAACGACTGGATAAAAGTGAAGCTTGCGGACCTCGAGGATCACTCAAAAAGAAATAATGTCAAACTTAGGGGGGTACCCAAATCTGTCCCTCTGACTGACCTGCACAAATACGCCAGTGACATGATTGATACATTACTCCCCAAGGTGTCGCAGATCGAACGCACTATCAATCGCATCCACCGCATACCAAAACCGAAACACTTAGATGCATCGGTCCCTAGGGATATCCTAATGAAGATCCACTTCTTCCCTACTAAAGAGCAACTCCGAACCAGGGCATCGCCCGACTTTCCAGCACCCTATAATGGGGTACACTTATATGTTGATCTCTCCCAGTACACCCTCAACTTGAGAAGACAAATGAGAACAATTACTAAAGCTCTCAACAACCACAAAATTCCATATAAATGGCGCCACCCGGCCACCGTAATCAGTAAAAAAATGCCGCGCTGGAACGATAAGATAAAGCAGCAGTAGACAGTGTGACAACACAAATAACAGTAATAAAAATAAACTGCGCTAAGTGTCCTCTGTATTAGCAATCATTAGTGACATAAACGTCTGAAGTGAATGTTCAATGGTATAGTCCAAATATCACTTTGGGCAAGTAAAAGCACTCCGGGTCATCAAAATGCTACAACATGCACAGAAGTGATTCACAATCCAAAGATCACGACAATGAATTGCCCTTACCAGAACGCCAGATATAATGAGCGGATGGCTTAAACCCAGCCGGGGCCTTTAGGATAAGGACCGATCAGCTCTGTCAGAGTTCAGGCGTAGTTCCCTCAGTTCAATAACGAAAGAAAGACAAAAAAGCTGGCCATAGTGTAGTATTGTTTTACAACCATGTATGAGCATGCACCTGAGACCAACACCCTATTGTGCACTTTAAAACGAAAGGTGATATCCCACCACCACAGCTGTAGAGTGTGCTTACCAACTCTCAGACTTTGCATTCATTGGGCTCTATGTCACACTGGGAGATTGATTGCTGTATCAGGAAATCCTTATCCACAGTATACGACCCAAAAATGAGATAAACTGGTCTGTGTATCTGATATAAAATACATACTGACCTTTGAGTTCACATTCGCATTTTTTGTATTTTTTTTCTCATTTTTGGAACTCAGTTGCAACTCTGTTACTTGGCCTACCTAACTTTGGCTCACCCACTTTGAAAGTTTGGACGGTTAACTCCACCAAGTTCCAACATCCAGAGTACAAGTACTAATATTGTTCTTTTTCTTCCTGTTAACACAGACTGTACTGCTGTGGGAACACAGCAATATCTTTCTCAAACTCCAGGACTTCCAAGGACACAAAGGCGAGTGTCATCATCCGGATATCCACCGAAGGACAGTTGCTAGACCAACAAACCGTGAGTCTTTTCCACTGATTGCATCGCCCACCCTTATCCCACCATGGCCATCAATGTATTGTCCATCAATGCGAAAGGCCTGAACCATCCTGCCAAAAGAGCATCCTTATGGAAAACTGCTCTGACACATAACAGCAATATATTATGTGTTCAAGAAACCCACTTCGCTCAAGAAGCTATCCCTTACTGCCAACACAAATCCTTTCCACAGGTTTACAAAGCTTGTTACTCATGGAAACAACGAGGGGCATTAATTGCTATTCAAGACACTATCTCATTCCAGCTACAACAATGTACCCTAGACCCAGAAGGAAGATATATCATATTAATATGCACCATTGAGAAATAACCTGCTAATATAACAATTTTGTGAAAAAAAAGAAAAGAAAAACAAATCTTGATTTTGCAAAGAATTGTGGGAAAAAATTACAACTTCCACAAACTCACAATGCCTCTTACTAAATACCTTGGAATGTCTACTTTCCAAAAAGGGGTAATTTGGGGGGTATTTGTACTTTCCTGGCTTGTTAGGCCCCTTTCACATGTGCGGACCGTATGTCCGTATTTCATCCATCTGTTTTCGGATAAAATACGGGCATACATGCATCCCTATGGGATATCGGGTGTCAGTGGATGAACATCCGCTGATACCCGATATCATCCGTCCTTGCTATGGTCCGATTCTGCAGACGGAGGAAAATCCTATTTTTCTATCCATCTGCAGAGCGGATCGGGTGAACACGGACAGACGGTCCGTGTTCATCCGATCCCCCCATAGGGGATAGCGGAGATCTGACAGGGCGGTCTCTGCACAGTGTGCAGGGACCGCCCTGTCATCCGCCGGCTCAGCGGGGATCAACGGAGCGATCCCCACTGAGCAAGGATGTTCACGGGGTGGGTCATCACGGATCTATCCCGTCTGAAAGGACCCTTAGGGTCACAAGAAATGAGAAAGGCCGTCAGTACTTCAGGTGTGATCAATTTTCAGAGATTATCACCCTAGCTTGTGGACTCTATAACTTTCACAAAAAACAAATAATATACACCAATTTGTGTTATTTTTACCAAAGATATGTAGCGGTATAAATTTTGGCCATAATATATGAAGAAAAATTACCAATTTGCGAAATTTCATAACAGAAACAAAGAAAAATGCATTTTTTTACAGAATTTTCGGTCTTTTTTTATAGCGCAAAAAAAACAAAAACAAAAACAAAAAAAAAACAGCGGTGATTAAATACCACCAAAAAAAAAGCTCTATTTGTGTAAAAAAAAGGACAAAAATTTCATATAGGTACAGTGTTGCATGACTGAGTACTTGTAATGCAAATTGTGAGAGCACCGAGAGCTGAAAATTGGTCTGGTTAGGAAGGGGGTTTAAGTGCCCAGTGGTCAAGTGGTTAACCTGCAGCTGTACAAGTTTTATGCTGCTTTCCATTTGTAGTCTTTTATTTTTGTAGGCAAACACCTGACTGTGCTTTGTGTCTTTACATTTTTTCTGAATTTCGCTCATTAAAACTATCCTATAGATTGAAAATTTTTGCACTGCTGTATTATCTGTGGTCTCCTTATTCATTATGAGGTTTTTGATAAAAATTAGCCAGCAGTGGGACAGTTGTGCATCATGGAAAAGAGGGACAACCTCAGTGATCCATTGGCTAATTTTCCTCTGCTGGTCAGAACAGGTCTATTAGAGCTTGCTTATAAACCATGTGCCACTGTAAAAACTTACTGGAAAAGTTTTTTTTTAACAATATAAGATAGGTGGCCCTGTTGTATGTAAGCCAAGATATATGCTGTCACTAAAGCTGTTACATGGTTACATAGTAGATGAGGTTGAAAAAAGTCCATCAAGTCCAACCTATGTGTGTGATTATATGTCATTATTACATTGTATATCCCTGTATGTTGCGGTCATTCAGGTGCTTATCTAATAGTTTTTTGAAACTATTGATGCCCCCCGCTAAAACCACCACCTGTGGAAGGGAATTCCACATCCTTGCCGCTCTTACAGTAAAGAACCCTCTATGCAGTTTAAGGTTAAACCTATTTTCTTCTAATTTTTTCGGTGAATTATATAGCCCGGTAACCACACATACAGCTTTAAGGCAGCCACCCAAGTCTATACGCACAGTGTATAATTCATAAAATAAAATGATAGTAAGGAGAATAGGTTTCATGGCAGAAAAGACATACAGAGATTCTTTTGCTATAAAGCATTACCTCTTTATGTACATTTTTGTTAACAATTAGAGTTTAGTTCTGTTTGAAATGGTAGCTCCATTCCCTTGCCTTCTTGTGCAGAAGCATCCATCAGTTTCTCTCCCCTCAATATACAGCTCCCTTGTATTGATTCATCAGCATTCATTAGCAGGTGAAGTCTAATCACAGCATCACATTATGTAGCCTTTTATGGGGCCAGCAAAGCTACTAATGATAACTCTACTGTGGTGTGGAGGCAGAAAACCTGATTCTTGGTCTGGGGTCCACCAGAGGATCTTATGGTCCTCTGTTAGGCCAGGCTGAATTTATGTGAAGGAATGTCCCCTTCTACAACTCACTATTGGTCAGTGAGGTTATCCATCATACTGCGAATAGCAAGTTTTGGATAACACTCAGGTAAGTTAAGATCTGTATGGGCATGCATAACGATATTTAGATACAAGCGCAAACACATCAAGATGTCCACATTTTGTTCATGTTACCTATTATATAATGTTCAGCAAACGCCACAAGGACATGTACTGTAAGTTATCATTTTTTTTTACAAATAAAGAGCCAGAAACCCTAGGTAAAAACATCCCAATAAAAATGTTCCTTCAATCTGGTATTCAAAAAACTATGTGGTAAAATATACTTCAAAATTACATATAACAAACATCCAGGCATTGTACAATCAACCTTGAATAACCGTCTATACATTTCTGGTTTGTATACATAAAAATCATTAGCTATAATTACTCAAACTAATAACTGGACTTCCTGTCTCTGGGGAATTTTCTGTCAGACAATTGATACAAATGATGTCTAAATGAAATAAAAGCATACTATGCCTCATTATACTGAATCATCATTTCCAGCAATACAATGCCCACAAGAGGATGTTTATTTTGTTTCAGAAATTCCATATTTTTTTATTTAACTTGGGTCATGATTATAAATATGCATATTCTAGTTTCTATTTTATTACTAGAGTTAAAGCGGATCTCTTAGTAAAATTGACAAGATGCAATAGGCCACATGTTAGCCTTACAGAATTAAATTGTTTTTATCATCTACCATAAAAAAACTTGCACTCAGTGCAAAAAAAAAACAATCAGGGGTATTTAAGAGGAAGAGGAAGTACAGCCCTCTGCCATCTGTTGTTGGGGACTAAGAACTTAATTGTTTTGGCTGGTACACAAGCTTGACACTCGCCTTGTAAGTATTAAAGTAACCGTTGACTTTTGCATTGATAGAAACAGGATATTTGGGGCACTTGGGGCATATGCAATTGCATACAAAAACAATTGTTTCTCGATTAGCCGTTGTTCCAGGGAGCAAGATGGCCAACAATAAACTGTTTTTACAATATTATGCCATGTGGATTATCCTTCTGTTTAATGTCTGGTGACTCGTGATCATCCCAGTGGGGGAGAAGAATCTGACTTAAGTTTCAACAGTTACCTTATTTCAGTTGTAAGCTGATCATGTGATCAAAAATCATCATATCAAGTTAAATATGCTTGACTATTTTACAATTATTTAGTTTTGTTTTAGACTTACACTTCTGAACATCTCCTGAAAAAGTGGATGCTAGTCTACAAAATTTGTAGCGATACTAAGCCCCCCCCCCCACACACACACACTAAATTTGTAGCCATGAGTAAACAAATAGAAAAATGTTTGTGCATAAAAACATTACTAATCCCTATAACCACTATTGTTGGTCAAACGGTTATGAAAATGAAAGCTGCTGTTATAAAAACAAATAAAATACAATACAATAACATAAGAGAGTTCAGTTTGATCATGGTATCAGTCCCATGTTATAACAGTGCTTATGTCAGTCCACCAAATTTCATCTGATATAAATATTTTTTCTAAACATATAACACGATATGATGACAGTTAGTGCATTCAGCTTCTGGAGATAGTAGGTGATTCTAAGTAGTAGTCAAAGCGTGCACCAAACACTCAAATCTACACCACGTGAGGCACACTCCCCTAAGGGGTTACACTTACCAGAGTTCAGAATATCTCAAGCCTTTAAAAGTAAATCCTTGTGCTTCTTTAACCACTTAAGCCCCGGACCATTTGGCTGCCTAAAGAAAGATCAGAGGACTTTTTACAATTTGGCACTGCGCTGTTTTAACTGGTAATTGCGCGGTCATGCAATGCTGTACCCAAACAAAATTTGCATCCTTTTGTTCACACAAATAGAGCTTTCTTTTGATGGTATTTTATTGCCTCTGCGATTTTTATTTTTTGCGATATAAACAGAAAAAGATCGAAAATTTTGAAAAAAAATGATATTTTTTCATTTTTGTTATAAGAAAAATCCAATAAACTTAATTTTAGTCATACATTTAGGCCAAAATGTATTCAGCCACATGTCTTTGGTAAAACAAAATGTCAATAAGCGTATATTTATTGGTTTGCGCAAAAGTTATGGCGTCTACAAACTAGGGTACATTTTCTGGAATTTACATAGCTTTTAGTTTATGACAGCCTATCTCATTTCTTGAGGTGCTAAAATGGCAGGTCAGTACAACCCCCCCCCCAAATGACCCCATTTTGGAAAGTAGACACCCCAAGGATATTGCTCAGAGGCATGTTGAGCTCATTGAATGTTTAATTTTTTTGTCCCAAGTGATTGAATAATGACAAAAAAACATTTTTTACAAAAAGTTTTCACTAAATGATATATTGCTCACACATACCATGGTTATATGTGGAACTGCACCGCAAAACACATTTTACTGCTTCTCCTGAGTACGGGGATACCACAAGTGTGGGACTTTTTGGGAGCCTAGCCGCGTACAGGGTCCCGAAATCCAAGCGCCACCTTCAGGATTTCTAAGGGTGTAAATTTTTTATTTTGCTCCTCACTACCTATCACAGTTTTGAAGGCCATAAAATGCCAAGATGGCACAACCCCCCCCCAAATGAACCCATTTTGGAAAGTAGACACCCTAAGCTATTTGCTGAGAGGCATGTTGAGTCCATGGAATATTTTATATGTTGCCACAAGTTGCGGGAAAATGACAAACTTTTTTTTTTTTTGCACAAAGTTGTCACTAAATGATATATTGCTCAAACATGCCATGGGCATATGTGGAATTACACCCCAAAATACATTCTGCTGATTTTCATGAGTACCGGGATACCACATGTGTGGGACTTTTTGGGAGCCTAGGCGCGTACGGGGCCCCGAAAACCACTGCCTTCAGGATTTCTAAGGGCGTAAATTTTTGATTTCACTCCTCACTACCTATGACAGTTTTGAAGGCCATAAAATGCCAAGATTGCACAATCCCCCCCAAATTACCCAATTTTGGAAAGTAGAATCCCCAAGCTATTTGCTGAGAGGCATGGTGAGTATTTTTCAGCTCTCATTTGTTTTTGAAAATGAAAAAAGTGTATTTTTTTTTCTTTTTTCAATTTTCAAAACTTTGTGACAAAAAGCGAGGTCTGCAAAATACCATACCTCTCAGCAAATAGCTTGGGGTGTCTGCTTTCCAAAATGGGGTCATTTGGGGGGGTATTGTGCCATCTGGACATTCCATGGCCTCCGAAACTGTGATAGGCAATGAAGAGTGAAATTAAAAATTTGCATCCTTAGAAAGCCTGAAGGCGGTGCTTGGTTTTCAGGGTCCCGTACGCGGCTAGGCTCCCAAAAAGTCTCACACATGTGGTATCCCCGTACACATGAGAAGCAACAGAATGTATTGGGGTGTAATTTCACATATGCCCATGGCATGTTTGAGCAATATATCATTTAGTGACAACTTTGTGCAAAAAAAAAATGTCTTCTTCCCGCAACTTGTGTCAAAATATAAAATATTCCATGGATTCGACATGCCTCTCAGCACATAGCTTGGGGTGTCTACTTTCCAAAATGGGGTCATTTGGGGGGGTTTGAACTGTAATGGTATTTTATGCACAACATTTAGAAGCTTATCACCCACTCTTCTAACCACTTGAAGACAAAGCCCTTTCTGACACTTTTTGTTTACATGAAAACATTTTTTTTTTTGCAAGAAAATTACTTTGAACCCCCAAACATTATATATTTTTTTAAAGCAAAGGCCCTACAGATTAAAATGGTGGGTGTTTCATTTTTTTTCACACAGTATTTGCGCAGCGATTTTTCAAATGCATTTTTTTGGAAAAAACACACTTTTTTAAACCTTAATGTACTAAAATACACTATATTGCCCAAATGTTTGATGGAATAAAACACATGATCTTAGGCCCAGTACATGGCTACCAAACACGACATGCTTTAAAATTGCGCACAAACGTGCAGCCGCGTCAAACTAAATACATTTTAAAAGCCTTTAAAAGCCTTTACTGGTTACCACTATTGATTTACAGAGGAGGTCTACTGCTAAAATTACTGCCCTCGATCTGACCTTCACGGTGATACCTCACATGCATGGTGCAATTGCTGTTTACATATGATGCCAGACCGACGCTTGCGTTCGCCTTTGCGCCAGAGCAGGGGCAGGACAGGGGTGCTTTTTTTTTATTTTTATTATTTATTTTGCTTTTTTATTTTATTTGTAAACTGTTCCTTTCATTTTTTTTTATCATTTTTATTGTTATCTCAGGGAATGTAAATATCCCCTATGATAGCAATAGGTAGTGACAGGTACTCTTTTTTGAAAAAAAATTGGGTCTATTAGAACCTATACCTCTCCTCTGCCCTCAAAGCATCTGACCACACCAAGATCAGTGTGATAAAATGCTTTCCCAATTTCCCAATGGTACTGTTTACTTCTGGCGAAATCTAAGTCATGAAATGCTCGTAGCTTCCGGTTTCTTAGGCCATAGAGATGATTGGAGCCATTCTGGTCTCTGATCGGCTCTATGGTCAGCTGGCCGAACCACTGGCTGCATTCTCAGGTTCCCTGTTGGGACAGGAGAGCCAGAGAAAACCATGGAAGACGGTGGGGGGGACTTTCCCTCCCACTGCTTGTAAAAGCAGTCTAGAGGCTAATTAGCCACTAGGATTGCTTTTACATGAAAGCCGACCGTTGGCTGAAAAGAATGATACCAAGTTGATACCTAAACCCGCAGGCATCATTCTGGTATAACCACTCAAAGTCCAGCAACATACCAGTACGTTGCTGGTCCTTGTTGGGCATATATTGTAATCTTTTTTTTTCATGCAGCCTGTGGGCTGAGCAAAAAAAAAGAGATTGATCGGTGGGTATGCCCACCATTAGAATACCTCCCTTCATCCACCCACTTCTAATGATGGGCATACATGCACCATTTTGTTTTTAACTGTTGTGGTGAAATCACCTCCTACAGCGCTGGAGTCACAGCTTTATGTATCATGGGAGCAAACACTGTTGCTGTCAAGATAAATAAATCAGTGCTGCAGCTCAATGGCCTAAAAAATATAGGCCAAAGCATGGGGGCATCCGCCCCAAAAGTTAGGAGCAAATCGCTCCTCCACCCCTGCTGCCCCATGCTTCGGCATATATGCTCTTTATTTTAACTGTGGTGGTGAAATCAGCCCTGACAGCGCTGGAGTCATGGCTTTATGTATCGTGGGAGCAAATGCTGTTGCTGTCAAGATAAATAAATCTGTGCTGCAACTGAATGGCGTACCTGCTAAGCAAATAATGGTTAACAATAAAACAAAGTAACATTACAGTATAACAGTAATGTCCCGTACACACGGTCGGATTTTCCGATGGAAAATGTCCGATCGGAGCGTGTTGTCGGAAATTCCGACCGTGTGTGGGCTCCATTGGACATTTTCCATCGGATTTCCGACACACAAAGTTGGAGAGCAGGAGATAAAATTTTCCGACAACAAAATCCGATCGCGTCAATTCCGACCGTGTGTGGCCTGTTCCAACGCACAAAGTGCCACGCATGCTCAGAAGAAATTCCAAGACGGAACAGCTCGTTCTGGTAAACTTAGTGTTCGCAATGGATACAGCACTTTCATCACGCTGCAATGTTAAAAATGGTTTAATACAGCGCAATCTCTTCTTCTTTATAATGTGACAAGAATATATTAGTTTTGCTGCTCATATTCACACACACTTCTCACAAACTTATTTTGTTACTATTTATCGTGATTCCCTCAATATATTTTGATTTCTCACATCTGACAACAAATTTTTTGTATATTTTTTATATATTTTTTGTCTTTAATGTAGATTCTTTTTTTGTGTTTGTATTTTAATTTTTTTTTTTTGCGATTTTGATTTGTACTCCCGAAAATGTTTGTGTGTGTTTTTTGTGACAAGTTCCCACAACACCATTGATATGTTGTTCTATTTAATCTGTAGGAGATTGTTTGGTGTTGTTGTTCCTTGTTAATTTCACATTGTATTTTAGAAATGTACCTGAATCATCACCAACAAACTGTCCTTTTTGGATGAAAACACACACAGGAGAGTAGAATTTACCTAAAAAAATTTATTAAGGGCTCAAAACTAAACAAAGAGGGAGGCAACACTGGAGAAACAGCAGAGGTGGGTGAAGCCTTGGACCCCCAGGGCAGACATCAACTATTTTTACGCAAAATTGGTGGCCTGAGGAGTCCATATCTAAGGGAGGGCAGTCTGGTCCAGAAGTCCCAGAGATCATGAACAGCAGCAGATGACATACATGTCCCCAGGCTGTGGTCATCACTCTCTTGCCTTCCTTCCACCCTTCCTTACACGCGGTGGCTCTGGTGGTGGAGTTGTGGCAGCAGGAGGAGGAGAAGGAGGATGGTCCAACTCAACCACGTCGGTCTTGGGTGTTAGTTCCCCACTCACCCCCTTATGTAGGACTTTATACAGAAGGTCCTCACAGAGCCTGCGTTGACCCTCCTGCATGCCCTGCAATTTGGTGGCAGCCATGCAGGCAAAGGCCTCTTCAGGAGTTGGTAAGGCTCAGAGGGACGCCGAAGCTTCCTGGATCAGCCTGAATGCTGAATCCTGCACGGGACTCGGAGTGGCCTTCCTGGCTCGTTTATATGGCAGGCGGAGGGGAGGGACCTGAGACTCAGTCAGGCTGCGACTGGTCCCTGGCTTCTCCTGGCTGACACTTAGCCCCGCCTCCTCCTGGCTGCAACTAATCCCCGCCTCCTCCTGACTGCCACATTCCACAACCTCCTCCTGGCTGAGGTCTTCCTGTGTATGAAAAAGGGACATAGTTTTAGTATTTTTTCCATCAATCACACACAATTTTCACCTCCTGACTGCTGCAAATTGAATGTTAACAAATATTACAGACTATCCTTCTGAGCCCAGCAGTTTTCATTCTTGTCCCAATTTTGGGTGCCCACTACTGTCTATTGATATGTAAAACACTTTCAATTAGTGATCAATAATAACATCTAGTAAACATAATTTCTTTATTGCCCAGAAATCTGTAGAACAATACTATACCTGTCTCCAGCTGGGCTCCTCCACTTCTTCCTGGCTGGAAGGCCCAGGTTGGACATCAGAAGCCTCAGCTGGGATGGAAGGAAGAGTGGAAGGAAGAGTGGAGAGGGATTCCCTGACTTCAGTGTGGTCTGACAGAAATCGCAGTCTCTCCTAGTACTAGAGCCTGGGGACATAAATGTCATCTGCTGCAGCTCTGGATCTCTGGGAATCTGTGACCTTCTTGCACTCCCTAAGATAAGTGCTCCTCAGGCCACCAATTTTGGCTTTTAAATAAGGGATGGTTGCTGTGGGGACCACCGGCTTCACCAACTCCAGCAGTTTCTCCAGCACTGCCTGCCTCTTCTGTTTGTGATTATAGTGGGGGTGTCTCACTTGCCACAGACAGGGCAGCTCCCTGTATTTGTCAATGAACAGGGGCAGGAAATTGTGGTCGTTGAACCCATCCATTTTCTCTGCAAGACACAACACAAGACAAACCCTAATGTCAGGCCAAACTCCCCTAATCTTGTTACAATATAGGCTTCCATTTGGAAGCAGTATAGGCGCAAGTTTAGATCTTACCTTAGTTATCACGATCGGCGTCTCTGATGCTCCTTCCCCCGCTCACAGATCGCACGTAATACGCACGTGTATTACGCTTTATACACACTGCGCATGCATATAACTCCGCCCGCCCCTGACGTTCTTTCTAGTCTATTCCCCGCCCCTTTTCATTCGGCACAGTGGGGGAAGAGCACATGGCGGATAAACAGCAGGTGCGTGCTAATTGTAGCAACAAGGACAAGGAGGAGGAGGAAAGGCTGGATCCGGACACGTCCCGATCCAGAAGGAGATTTAAGGACTCAAATATCTCCTTTGGGGAGATGTTGGAGATGGTGGACATCCTGAAGAAGGCCGACTATGATGGAAAGTATGGGCCTTACCCCAACCCCAATGTCCGAAAGGCCAAGATCATGGCGAAAGTGGTCAGGAGTCTGCACCAGAATTTCGGGGAACGACGATCGAAAGATCAGCTCAGGAAATGGTGGTCGGACCTCAAATTACGAGAACATGAGCAGTACAGAAAGATCCGGAGAGTGCTGCAAAAAAGTAAGTAGTTGTGCTGTGTTCCAATTCTTTTTGTGTTTATTACGTTCGTGCTGCTCCATGTGCTTTTAGGAACTGTTGTACAGTTTAAAATGGCAACTTTCATGTTCATGGGCACATTATTCGTTCGGATCAAACATTTTTCGTTCCAACTATAAAATACCATTGTTTAGCCCATATGCATTTGGCCACCATTTTGACACCCTATACTTGTCTGCAAAGAATTGGGTTGTGTAGATGACTTTGTTACTAGAATGAAATGCAAACTAGATTGTGTGTAAGGAGAGGACACTGAGTAGCTGTTTACACATCTGGACACTGGAGCACTAGTGTGGGACAAAGGAACACCATTTTTATTAGGGGGGCACACAGGTGCTCCAGTGTATACTATAGGGGGGGGGCTACATCTGTGAAGCTTGTACCAAACAGGTAAAGTATTGCATGTTGACAAAGGACACTAAAAAAGCTACATCTTGGAACTCTGCTAAAATTGACAATTGTACCCCACTTCCAAGCAATGTTTCATCTTTATAGTTCTGCCATCAAATATCTGTGTGCTAAGTATACCATTTTTGTTTTACATAGGGGATAAAAGACTCGGAGGACACCCCTCATCTGAGGAGACCAGAGCCTCCCCCTCTGGAAGAAGGGGAAATCCCCCCAACACAAGAAGAGCAGGAGGAAGAAGACGTGGTGGAACTAGTCACCACAACAGGTGAGTGTCTGCAACCACAGGCTCAGATAAGAGATGGATGGCGGCATTTTTTTTAAAACTAATTTATTTTGGGGTTCCTCTCTTTTTAGGTGATCGTGAGGTTGTGGATCCAGATCCTTTCACATCCGAAAGTGCCCAGATCCTGATCGGGGAGATCATGGGGTGTAATTTACAATTGGAAATCATCAAGCAAAACATCAATGATGTTATTTCAAAAAATAAAAACATTATTGATGTTTTGGGGCGAGTTTAAAGCCCCTCCAAATCACTTTCTTCTTTTGTGTGCTACAATGTGCAAAATGTTTTTGTGATTTTTCCCAAAGCCAAATTTGGAGGATGCACACAGTGTGTCAACATGTCCTATCTGCCATCACGGGAGATCAATGGACGCGTTTTGGGGGTGCAACCCCTTCCTCAATAATAAAGTAGCTGAGAGGAAGGGCTTGCTCCCCCAAAACACATCCCTTGATCCCCCGTGATGGCAGCTAGCACATGTTGACATTGGTAAATTGGTGTGCATTTTCCAAATTTGGCTTTTCCAGGGGTGATTTCCCCCCATCTGAACGCAATATCAAACACAGTTCCTAAATACTCATGTCTGATATTGCCTTCAAATTCGACCAAATGTGACGTTTGTAAGTTCAAGATTTGTGTCTTTTCTTGTTGGTTTTACACATGCCTGTTTTATCTAAAATGGACATTTTGAGTTTTGATAATGCCACCACAAAAATTGGTATACCATAAACATGTTGGTTTTTTGGAAAAACCTTTGGTAAATGCACATGTGATTGTGCAGGTATTAAAAAGATTGTTAATCAAGAATGTGTGGATTAATGTCTCAACGATACAACACTTTTGGGGTGGTGTAATTGTTGTTTTCTGAGAAAATGGGGGTTATTTCCTAAGGGCAAATCCACTTTGCACTACAAGTGCAGTTTCAGTGCAGTTGCAAGTGCACTTGTAGTGAAATGTGTTTTTGCATTTAGTAAATAACAGCCAACAGTGCTTTGTATAAGGTTACACAATCACGCCATTTTCTGCACTCAAAACATTTCTGTCAGGGTCAGCTAAAACAAACACAAGCAGTAAATGTCCACAAAGAATTTCTTTTTTTTTTTTATTATAAAAAGGCTTCACAGATTGTCTGGCATATTGATAGCCCCCCTACCCGCAAAGAACTCCAGGTAGCGTAACCGGACCTCACGGGCACTCAGGGAGGGCAAGCCAGGACGGCCACTTTCAAGCGCCGTCAGTGTGGTTTGATGTATGATTCCGGCCTCAGGCCCAACTGAGCCAGCATAGTTGGCCGAATGTTTCCTTAAAAAGTTATGGAGAATACAGCACGCCAGTATAATATGGTTCAGTTTATACTCCGCCATATGGATGGGTGTTATAAATAGGCGGAACCGGCTGGCCAGGATTCCAAATGTGTTCTCCACCACTCTTCAGGCTCTGGCCAGCCGGTAATTAAAAACCCTCTGTTCCGGGGTGAGGGTCCTCATTGGGAATGGCCGCATCAGGTTGTCCCCCAGCGCAAACGCTTCATCAGCAACGAACACAAATGGGAGTCCTTCAACATTGTCCTCTGGAGCTGGCAAGTCCAAGCTGCCATTCTGGAGACACCTGTAGAACTCCGTCTGGGCGATGACTCCACCATCGGACATCCGGCCATTCTTCCCCACGTCCACATACAAGAAGTCACCAACCGCCAACATCACTATACTATTGAACCCCTTGTAATTATAATAGTAAGACCCCGAGTTGGGTGGTGGGACGATGTGGACGTGTTTCCCATCAATTGCCCCTCCGCAGTTAGGAAAGTCCCAACATTGGGCAAAGTGGGAGGCCACAGTCTGCCATTCCTGTGGCGTGGAAGGAAACTGTTGAGGAAAAAACAATAAACATTACTATTTTTTCACAGAAACATGGCAAGCAGATTAGACACAAACATTATGGGGCAACCTCCAGATAGCATTTAGTAAGGGGAATTTAACAAGGCCAAAGTATAAGGTACACCTATCATATTCCCCCTCCCCCCCTCTCATGGGTCATTTCTAATATTATAGGGGGTGTGTGAAAATCTTGGACAGGTAACCCTCTTCACTTCATTAAGAGATGAATGCCTAAATAATGGGTATTTGTCACGTACCTGGTAGGTTGTGAGCCTGGAGTGCAGGAAAAGACCTCCCTTACAGCTCCCACTCCCGTTCCCCTGGAATGGAGACAGAGGGCCAGGAGTGAAGAGTGGTATGGGTGCCTGGCAGGATCAACAATTGCTGAAAGTCCAGTAGTGGTGGCACCCTCTGGAGTCAGTAGTCTGGGGTGTAGACTGAGGACAGAGACTGGAATGCAGGACTGGAACCAGGAACAACAGCAGGTAATAGCAGACTGGAAGCTGGACTGGAACCAGGAACAACAGCAGGTAATAGCAGACTGGAAGCTGGACTGGAACAACAGCAGAAGATAGCCTGGAACACTGGACTGGAACCAGGAACAACAGCAGGTAATAGCCTGGAACGCTGGACTGGAATACAGCAGAAGGTAGCCTGGAACGCTGGACTGGAACCAGGAACAACAGCAGGTAATAGCCTGGAACGCTGGACTGGAACACAGCAGAAGATAGCCTGGAACGCTGGGCTGGAACACAGCAGAAGGTAGCCTGGAACGCTGGACTGGAACCAGGAACAACAGCAGGTAATAGCAGACTGAAAGCTTAACTGGAACCAGGAACAACAGCAGGTAATAGCAGACTGGAAGCTGATGAACACAGTGGAGGGTCAACAAGCCGGTGGTCAGTAATGTTCGGACAGCAGAGGTACCAGGGGTAATGCAGAAGGATGGTCAGGCAAGCCAAGAGGGTCTGGTGCAGGCAGATAGCAGGATCGTCAAACAGGAAGCCGGGTCAGATAACAGGATACACAGATCAGATCAGGTAACACTCACAGAACGCTGTAGAGCAGACAGCGGAGATGGTGTGTGATAGACCGGTTTAAATAGTCCGCCTGATAGCAGGAGTGCCCATGCGTGACTGCACCCGTGAACGCGCGCGCATGCGCAGTGGAACCCGTGGCCGTGTTCCCGGACGCCTGGATCGCCGGTTACTGGCAGGATCTTCATGACATTGCCCCCCCCAAGGGGCAGCCTCCGGATGCCTCTTTGAGAAAATTTCACTGGATGGGATCTTTTAAAAGATTGTAACAGATCTTCAGCATGAATATTATCTTCTGGTTCCCAGGAATTCTCTTCTGGGCCAAACCCCCTCCACTTTATCAAAAAATGATTCTGGTTAGCTCTTTTCCTATAGTCCATGATAGCCTCCACCTCGAATTCCTCCTCCCCATCTACCAAGATTGGATCAGGAGGATCCGTACTTCGGCCCGGGAATGGGTTGGAGACAGAGGGTCTGAGCAAAGACACGTGAAAAACTGGATGTACTTTTAGTGAGTCCGGGAGTTCAAGTTCATATGCAACTTCATTAATTCTTTGTTTAACGGAAAACGGCCCAAGAAACTTGGAGCCCAATTTTTTGGACGGGCAAGCTAACCTGAGGTTTACTGTGGACAACCATACCTGATCCCCAGGTGCAAGTAATAGCTCACCTCGCCTCTTTTTGTCGAAGGTTGCTTTGTTATATTCCTGGGTCCTGGTCATGGTCTCCTGTAAAACTTGGTTGTTGGAAGAAAAGAAATCCAATTTCTCCTGAACTGTACATTCTGGAAGAGAGTTAGGCAAAAATGAAGGGTGGAAACCCTAATTTGCAAAAAACGGAGTCTGTTTGATAGCAGAGTGAATAGAGTTGTTATAGGCGAATTCGGCCAATGGAAGAACAGAAATCCAATCATCCTGGGCAAAAGAAGAAAAACATCGCAAATATTGTTCAAGGGTCTGATTTGTTCTTTCTGTTTGCCCATTCGTCTGAGGATGATAAGCTGATGAAAATGAAAGTTCAATGTTTAAAGTTTTACATAGAGACCTCCAGAATCGGGAGGTAAACTGTACCCCCCGATCTGAAACTATATTGACTGGTACCCCATGAAGCCTGATGACTTCTTTGATGAAAGCTTGTGCCGTCTCTGTGGCTGACGGGGTGCCTTTCATTGGGACAAAGTGAGCCATCTTCGACAACCGGTCCACTATGACAAAGATTGAAGTGAAGCCCTCAGCCGGGGGTAATTCTACAATAAAGTCTATAGAGAGCATTTTCCAGGGTCTATCTGGGACAGGCAAGGGCTTTAGGAGTCCCCATGCCTTTGTTCTGTGCCCTTTGTTTCTGATACAGGTGGTACAGGACTCTACAAACCTTTTACAATCCTTGCGTAGCTGAGGCCACCAAAAGGTACGCTGTACCAAATCCGTGGTCTTAGCCGCGCCAAAGTGTCCAGCCAATGCATGATCATGGCAGAGTTCTAATACTGCAACTCGTAGTGTCTCAGGTATAAAGATCCTATTCTCATGCCACAGTAACCCATCCTTAACTTGGAGTTCCGCTCTAATGGAAGATTCCAATCCTGCGGAAGCCTGCTTAATTTGGGAAAGCAGGTTTCCCTGAAGCAAAAGGAAGTTCCCCGGAGCCAGAATGGTGTCTGAAGGAGAAATCTCTTGGGGTTTATGAAACATCCTGGATAGGGCATCAGGTTTGGTATTTTTGGAACCAGGGCGATAAGTGACATGGAAGGAGAACCTGGAGAAAAAGAGAGCCCACCTGGCCTGACGTGGCTTCAACCTCTTTGCAGATCTCAAATACTCCAGGTTCTTGTGATCCGTAAAGATTAGAACTGGGTGAGCGGCGCCCTCCAACAGATAGCGCCACTCCTCTAATGCTGACTTGATTGCCAACAACTCTCTGTCACCTACATCATAATTCCTCTCTGCTGTGGACACTTTACGAGAAAAGAAGGCCACAGGATGCAGCAGGGCCTTATTTCCCTGTCTTTGGGATAGCACTGCCCCTACGGCGATTTCAGATGCATCCACCTCTAATATGAATGGCAGAGAGGAATCTGGATGTTTGAGTACAGAGGCGGAGGTAAAAAGACCCTTGAGAGTCTCAAAAGCTTTTTGGGCTTCAATTGACCAATGGAAGCGTGTACCTTGTTTTGTTAGTTGGGTGATAGGTGTAATGATAGCTGAAAACCCCTTAATAAATTTACGGTAAAAGTTAGCGAACCCAACAAACCGCTGGATTCCTTTTTTGTCTGTCGGGACTGGCCAATCTAGAACTGCAGTGACCTTTTGAGGATCCATCTTGATGCCCTTACTAGAAATGATTAACCCCAGAAATGGAATAATTTCCTGTTCGAATTCACATTTTTCAGCCTTTGCATATAGACCATGTTGTCGAAGCCGGCTCCACACACTTCTGACGTGCCTGCGATGGGATTCAAGGGAACAAGAGAAAATTAATATGTCGTCTAAATAGACGATAACAAACAGATCAAGAAAGTCACGTAACACATCATTGATAAAGTACTGAAATGTGGCAGGGGCATTGCACAGGCCGAACGGCATCACAAGGTATTCAAAATGTCCATAGCGGGTACGAAAAGCGGTCTTCCATTCGTCTCCGTCCCTAATACGAACTAAATTGTAGGCCCCGCGGAGATCAAGTTTGGTGAATATAGTGGCCGACCCTAACCTTTGGAACAACTCTGGCACCAGGGGAAGAGGGTACCGATTTTTCACAGTAATCTTGTTTAGTTCACGGTAATCCACACAAGATCTGAGAGTCTTATCCTTTTTCTGCACAAAGAAGATGCCGGCACCTGCGGGGGACGTGGATGGATGAATGAAGCCTCTTTTAAGGTTCTCATCAATGTATTCTTTCAAGGCCCCTTGTTCCACTTCAGTTAGAGGAAAGATTCTTCCAAACGGAATTTCAGCACCGGGGAGTAATTCGATTGGACAGTCATAGGCCCGGTGAGGAGGTAACACCTCGGCCCTCTGTTTGCTAAATACGTCCAGAAAGTCATGATATGCAGCAGGGATGGACAAATGTAGACCAGGGTCTGTATCCAGGCAGAGCAGAGCGGAGTCTTCCTGGGCATTCTGGGTTCTGCAGAACTGCTGACAATAGGAAGAAGGAAAGGTAACCTCACCCGTGATCCAATTAATGTCCGGATTATGTGCCTGTAACCATGGCATACCGAGGATTATGGGAAACAGAGGTGAAGTGATAATATCCAGGCGTAGCTGTTCTTGATGTACGTTAAAAATGGAGACGGGTATTGGGATGGTCTCCTGGGTGACAGGTCCAGATTTGATAGCGGTTCCATCAGCTAAGTGGATGGAGAACCCGTGGGCTTTGGGTAACAGAGGTATCTGATGTTGGGTGGCAAAAAGAGAGTCCATGAAACAACTGCAGGCTCCGGAATCAATAATAGCGGTTATTTGCAGAGTCCTTCCTGGAAGCTGTAGCAGAAGAGAAAGAGCAAGGTGAGTGGTACTTCTAGCCGGAGGTGCAACATAGTCTGTGGACAAAGATAAACACTTACGGAGTTTGATGGGACAGTTCCTGACATAGTGCCCAGGTTCCCCGCAATACAGGCACAGATTATTTGTTCGATGACGTTGTCGTTCCTCCTGGGTGAGAGAAGGCCGTAGGACTCCTACTTGCATTGGCTCAGGTCGATTAAACATGGAGACTGGTGGTGCTGGTGCTGAATGATGGGGAACCTTAGGGGTAACCCAAGTTGGATGGGAAGACCCCATCGCTCTCTCAGACCTACGCTCTCGTAGACGTCGATCGATCTGAATGGCCAGATCGATTAAGGCATTTAGAGTCAGTGGTGTACCCACCCTGGCCAATTCATCCTTTAGTGAGTCAGATAGTCCCATCCGAAATTGATAGCGGAGAGCCGCATCGTTCCAATTAGTGTCCGCACTCCACTTTCTGAATTCAGCCACATAGTCCTCTGCCGCCTGGCGACCCTGTTGAAGGGTATGCAGGACAGTCTCCGCAGTTACGGACAGCTGGGGGTCATCATACAACTGACCCAGTGCGTCAAAGAAAGTAGAGAGGTTGTTTAAGGATATATCCTTTTGCTCCAAGAGGCGATGGGCCCAGGTTTGGGGGTCCCCAGAAAGCAGAGAAATTACATAGCCCACCTTGGTAGCCTCCAGGGAAAAGGTACGTGGCTGAAGAGCGAAGAATAATTCACAGGAGTTACGGAAGGCCCTGAACTTATGGCGATCTCCGGAAAAACATTCGGGTGTAGGAACCTTTGGTTCTGGGGGAAGCATCACCACCGTTGAGGAAGGCCCAACTGAAGGAGCAGGAGCAGAGGAAGCCCCCATGGGGCTGGACAAAGTTAATACTCGTTCCTCCAACCTGGTATATCCTTGCTGCAGGTTCTTGACTGCTTCAGTCAATCCTGCCAGGTGTGCACAAAGTTCCTCCATAGGAGAGGTTCCCTGCTCAGGCTCTGACATGGCTGTCTGCTACTGTCACGTACCTGGTAGGTTGTGAGCCTGGAGTGCAGGAAAAGACCTCCCTTACAGCTCCCACTCCCGTTCCCCTGGAATGGAGACAGAGGGCCAGGAGTGAAGAGTGGTATGGGTGCCTGGCAGGATCAACAATTGCTGAAAGTCCAGTAGTGGTGGCACCCTCTGGAGTCAGTAGTCTGGGGTGTAGACTGAGGACAGAGACTGGAATGCAGGACTGGAACCAGGAACAACAGCAGGTAATAGCAGACTGGAAGCTGGACTGGAACCAGGAACAACAGCAGGTAATAGCAGACTGGAAGCTGGACTGGAACAACAGCAGAAGATAGCCTGGAACACTGGACTGGAACCAGGAACAACAGCAGGTAATAGCCTGGAACGCTGGACTGGAATACAGCAGAAGGTAGCCTGGAACGCTGGACTATAACCAGGAACAACAGCAGGTAATAGCCTGGAACGCTGGACTGGAACACAGCAGAAGATAGCCTGGAACGCTGGGCTGGAACACAGCAGAAGGTAGCCTGGAACGCTGGACTGGAACCAGGAACAACAGCAGGTAATAGCAGACTGAAAGCTGAACTGGAACCAGGAACAACAGCAGGTAATAGCAGACTGGAAGCTGATGAACACAGCGGAGGGTCAACAAGCCGGTGGTCAGTAACGTTCGGACAGCAGAGGTACCAGGGGTAATGCAGAAGGATGGTTAGGCAAGCCAAGAGGGTCTGGTGCAGGCAGATAGCAGGATCGTCAAACAGGAAGCCGGGTCAGATAACAGGATACACAGATCAGATCAGGTAACACTCACAGAACGCTGTAGAGCAGACAGCGGAGATGGTGTGTGATAGACCGGTTTAAATAGCCCGCCTGATAGCAGGAGTGCGCGCGCGCGTGCCCGTGCGTGACCGCACCCGTGAAGGCGCGCGCATGCGCAGTGGAACCCGTGGCCGTGTTCCCGGACGCCTGGATCGCCGGTTACTGGCAGGATCTTCATGACAGTATTACTTTGAACAGACCCTCCTTGGTTACACTATTGGCAGTCCACTGGACAGGTAAGAAGTGTCATAATACAAAGATATAAATACACATTGTACACATTTGAGGACATTTGGACATTCTGCTATTACCTATCAAGATAATAATAGGATCCCAAAAATTTTAACAGTACCATTTGAAAGTATACAGGCAGGCCCTTGCACTACATGCTTTGGGGAATTCATTCCTAAATCTGAGCACTAAAGAGGTGGGTATAGTGTGTATGGGTTTGGCAAAGTCAGCAGATAGATGATTGATGATTGAACCGTAATTGGTTTCCAATCTCTGGCAAGGGAGGACTGGGGATTAGCGGCGATGTATTGACCAGCATACAAATTACTTTGGTCCACAATAGATCTATAGAGATCTTCAGTGAAAAACAATGAATAAAAATTAAGTGACGTAAAATCAACTGTTTCCACCTGAATGCCGGGTTGGCCAGTGAATGGGGGAAATACGGTGCTGCAGAAGTGGTGGGTTCCCAATTAGGATTGGCGAATGCAGCAGGAAGGGCACTATGGGCTCGAAGGGCCTGTCTTTATCTTCTTGGTGGCAGCGGGACACTACTTGTGCTTGCCACCTTGCCAGCTTAAACTGCACTTATGGGACTCGCCACATCACTACGTGTTACTGCAGTGCTGGTTTGACTACGACCAGGGTGTACTACTATCGCAGACCTTAACTGAACTTAAAACCTAACTGATATTTCCCGCCGGGCGATCAGGGGGTTAAACTTTTATTGGGTAATAAACGGCAGGTATAAAAAACAAACTAACTAACCAGTGTCACCCATAGCACGTATACGGTGATCACTGGTGAAAGGGTTAACTAGGGGGCAATCAGGGGGTTAAAACCTTTATTAGGTAGTATATGGGGGTACCTGACACTATAAAAAGCTGACTAAAAGGCTATAGGACCTTTTTATAGGACACTATAAAAAGGCTCCATGAGGAGAGATGACATCACTTCCTTTGCTTCTGTTTACATTTCAGAAGCAGAGGAAGCTTCTCATTCGCCAGGAGCAATCATGAGGGAGAGGCCCTGAATCAGTGGCCTCCCCCTCAGGACGGATCCCTTCTGGAAAGATGCCGACTGCCTCGGGCACCGGGGGTGCCCCCCTCCAGCGGGAGGGGAGTAACGTACCCATACGTTACTCTGCCTGCCCGTGCCATTCTGCCGACGTATATCGTCGTGAGGCGGTCGGCAAGTGGTTAAAGGAAAGTCATCAGCATTGCAGGCGGGTTATAGTGTGTGAATCATATTGTGTTACAAACAAGAACATCCCAGACTAGAAGCGTTATGCCTGTCATGTGATTTTCAAAAACTTCTGGAAAGTTCTGCAGCTTGTCAGGTGAACCAACAGACTGCTAAAATGATCCATACAGCTTGTCACGCTCTGCTCATCTGAGACCAGACTCACTCAAAACAGTGATCAAACTGAACTCTCTTAAATATTTATTGACCATCTAACATAATACTATTTTGAAAAAGGACCATATATTTTATTTAAACATTACAGATATTAACCTCTTCCCGCCGACCGTACGCAGATGTGCGTACTCGGTTTTCCGGGGTTATACCGGGATGATGCCTGCAGCTGCAGGCATCATCCCGGTACCATTGTTTAGAGCCGACGATCGGCTATCCAAATATAACAACCGATGCGGCTAAAAGCCGC
Organism: Lithobates clamitans; assembly: GCA_037952925.1. Classification (NCBI taxonomy): domain Eukaryota; kingdom Metazoa; phylum Chordata; class Amphibia; order Anura; family Ranidae; genus Lithobates; species Lithobates clamitans. The sequence continues at coordinate 2,946,215 of JBBGZY010000441.1, forward strand.
TCGGCTGTTATACCGGAGGAGCGGGAGGGGACGCCCCCCCTCCCGCCGCCTCCCGCCGCTCTTACCGGGCCTTCCGTGCGATCGGGAGGCGTGGTGTCCAATTGGCTGCCTTCGGCGGCTGGGGGCGGGCTGGAACGAAGCTGTGGGCAGCTTCGTTCCAGCCTTCTCATTGTAAATGCGGAAGCGACGTCATGACGTCACTTCCTGTTTACTCGGCTGCCAATGGCGCCGGTTTTAAAAAAATATACAGTGTTCAGAATCGCCGTTTTCAGCGATCTGAACACTTTGAAGTGCAAAGGAGGGATCGGGGGTCTTTTAGACCCCCGATCCCTCCATAAAGAGTACCTGTCACCCCCTATTACTGTCACAAGGGATGTTTACATTCTTTGTGACAGCAATAAAAGTAAAAAAAAAAATTTTTTTTTAAACACAATTTATAAGTATAAAAATAAATAAAATAAATGAAAAATTTTTTTTTAAAGCACCCCCGTCCCCGCGAGCTCGCATAGCGAAGAAAACGCATACGGAAGTCGCGCCCGCATATGTAAATGGTGTTCAAATCACACGTGAGGTATCGCCGCGATTGTCAGAGCGAGAGCAATAATTCTAGCACTGGACCTCCTCTGTAACTCAAACCTGGTAACCGTAAAAAAAATGTAAAACGTTGCCTATGGAAATTCATAGGTACCGTAGTTTGTCGCCATTCTACGAGTGCGTGCAATTATAAAGGGTGACATGTTTGGTATCTATTTACTCGGCGTAACATCATCTCTCACATTATACAAAAAAATTGGGGTAACTTTACTGTTTGGATTTTTTAAAATTCAAGAAAGTGTCCCTTTTCCAAAAATTTGCGTTTAAAACACCGCTGCACAAATACCGTGTGATATAAAATATTGCAACAATCTCCATTTTATTCTCTAGATTCTCTGCTAAAAAAAATATATATAATGTTTGGGAACTCTAAGTAATTTTCTAGCAAAAAATACGGATTTTAACTTGTAAACACCAAATTTCAAAAATAGGCTTAGTCATGAAAGGGTTAAGGTCAATTATTAATGGGGCGAGCAATAAGGAAGATATAATATAAGGATATTAAGTGAAATATTTTGGCACGTATACAGTAAAACCTTGGTTTGAGAGTACCTTGGTTTAAGAGTCGTTTTGCAAGACAAGCAAAATTTTTAAATACATTTTGACGTGATAAACAAGCGATGTCTTGATATACAAGTAGAGTCATGTCACAACTGAGTATAAAAGAAAAGAGAGGCGCCTCTAAGTGTAGCAATATGGTTACATTTCTGCTCTCTTTTATACCCTGTAGCTCCTGCTGGATTTTGCTTCTAATCCCCTTGTGGAGGCTTCCATTTGTGGATGGACATTTCATAGTTACACAACCTATCACATTGCTATAATCTTTTTTTTTTTCCTTAGATTTTATTGAAAGATGCTACATACAGAGTATAGTGTCAACAGTGTCAGTATTTTTTGTACAGAGAAAAACAGTTATGATGGAAGACTCAAGATACATAACAGTAACAATATGGCTTATAGGGGATCAAAAGTTGTAGCCTTCAGACTAAAAAGAAGGGGGGTAACTGGATGGATATAAGGAGAAGGGTTCCTAGATTACCCTAAGGACTACCAATGAATGATCTAGGAGGAGGTATGGGGGGGGGAGAGGGAGAGAGAAAAAAGGGGGGGTGGAGGGAAGGGGATGAGCACCAAGTTCATGTTAAAGAGGTATCTCGGGGGTAGGCTTCAAGGTTGTGGCTGTGGAGTCGAAGGTAACATTCTCCATTATGACGCTTGAAAGAGGTGAAAGAGTTAGTGGGTGCGAGTTTGTCTCGTGGCTAAAGGTGAGCATCTTATGTTGTAGTGGGTCTTTCAGTTGAAAAAAGCAGCCTCACTTACAGTGTTTAGGGAGGCCCATGGTATGAGAAAGAGAGTTCCTCAAGTTTCGTTTGATCCATAGGAGTGAGCGTTGATACCATAAAAGGTTGCCAAATGTGGTAGAAACGTGATTTGTTTTTTTCATGTGATAGGTCTGTGTTGAGTTTGTCTTTGAATAGTAGTTGTAAGAGGTCTCTTTTGACTGGTGAGGTGTTTGGCGGTGAGCTGGAGATCCAGTTTTTCAGGATGGCTCTTCTGGCTAGTAGGAGGCATATCAGGGACCAGTCTTTGCCGGGAGGAATAGAACTGAGTGACCAGGGCAGCAACTGGGGGTCCCAGTGTCCAAAGATAAGGAGCAGGGGATCTTTGGGCAGTTTCAGCTTGGTTATTTCAAAGATGTAGGATAGGACTTGATCCCAGAAGATGGAGATATATGTGCATGACCAGAAGCGATGTGTCAGGGAAGGCCTGGGGTGTTTGCAGAGAGGGCAGATAGAGGAGGTTTGACCTTGTTTGGTCGAGAGGAAGGGTATATGAGCCCTATGCATGATTTTCAATTGGGTTTCCCTCCAAGATTCATTGGGAATCAATTTGTGTATGGAATTAAGACCTTGTAGAATTTTATCCACCAGCTCAGTATCCGGAAAGTCTCTTGCCCAATTGGCCGCTGATGAGGCTGTGAGAGGGGGAGTGGTTTTCAGAAGAAGAGGTTGGTAAATGTCTGAGATTTTGTATGAGTCCTCAGATAGAAGGATATCCATGAAAGATGATTTGAAGCTTTTATGGTCATCTCTGCAGGCATTTTTCAGAAAGCTGATGCATTGTCCATATTGGAAGGCATGTGACGGTGGGAGTGAGAATTTGTCAGCTATAGTTTGAAAATTGATAGGGCGACCAGTCTCTCTGTCACATAGTAAAGAGAATTTGGTGAGGCCTTTTTGTTGCCATGTGACATAGGGTTGATGTTCCAAACCTGGATGGAAGCTTGGGTTTCTTTGTATTGGAAGATGGCTAGAGATAAAGGGTGGTAGTTTGAGGCTTTTCCTCACTTCTCTCCAGGCAATTGCAAATTGCAGTGTCCCGTAGCAGGAGGTTGTGCTGAAGTGATGGTGGAAGGGATTTCCACTTGCAGTGAAGGAGGGCTGCCAAGGAGTAAGGGTGTGTCAAAGCGGTTTCCAGATGATAATTGGAGAAGCGAGACTTTTGGGCTACCCAGTCCAGACCTATCCTCAATAGACAGGCTAAGTTGTATGTTCTGATGTTTGGGAGGCTAATACCCCCTTTGCGTCTGGGAAGATATAACTTTGTGAAGGCTATGCGTGGTCTTTTGTTTTCGCCAAAGAAATTTAGAGATGGCAGTGTTGAGGAATTTCGTATCCTTATGGTGTAGAAGCAAAGGGAGGGTTTGGAGCGGGTAGAGTAGGCGGGCAAAACTGACCATTTACACCAGATGGCATCTTCCCAGGAGCGAGGGGGGGGATCCATCCAGTTTTCAAGTTCCTGAGAGATTTTTGTGAGTAAGGGGGTATAGTTAAGGTGGTAGAGAGAGGAGGGAAGCTTCCCTATTTTTACTCCTAAGTAAGTGATATGGGATTTTGCGACAGTGAAGATGGCTTGTTGGGCCCAGAGAGGTCTGGACTGAGTACCTATGGGAAGTATTTCACTTTTATTGTAATTTATGCGCAGGCCCAAGCATAATCTAAATTGGTCAGAGGTAGATTTAATCGTGAGCATGTCGGATGCAGGATTCGCTGTGAAAATAAGGACATCATCAGCGAAGAGAGAAGTTCGTAGTTTGTGTTTGCCGATTTTAATGCCATGTAATGGGGCTACGTAGGAGAGGTACCTGGATAGAGGTTCCAAGGCTATGTTGAATAGGAGAGGGGATAAAGGACATCCCTGACTCGTGCCTTTGTGGAGACGGAATTCATCCGAAAGGAGTCCTGCTGCTACAAGCCTAGCCGCTGGAGCGGTATACATGGTAATAAGGTGAGTGAAGGGGCCGGAGAAACCCATTTTGGTCATGACCATGGAAAGCCATTCGAAACGTACGTTATCGAAGGCTTTCTCCGCATCGAGGGTGATGATGGCATGGTTACCCTCTGGAGTGCATTTGGCGTGTTCCAGGGCCATCATTACCTTTCTGAGGTTCATGGTGGCAGTCTTGCCCTTCACAAACCCCGATTAGGCAGGGTGTATTAGATAGGGGATAATGGAGGCTAATCTAGTGGCTATAATTTTGAAGAGAATCTTGACATCAAGATTTAAAAGTGAAATAGGTCTATATGAACCTGGGTCTTGTGGGTCCTTACCCTTTTTTTCTAATAGTTTAATAATGGCTTGGTTACCCGTAGGTAGGTAGGGGGCGCCTGTCCAAATGTGATGATAGACGTCGCGGAGGGTGGGTTCTAGGATTGATTGAAGGGATTTGTAGAACTCGCCCGTGAAGCCGTCTGGGCCTGGGGCTTTAGAAGGGGCTAGGTTCCGGATGACAGTTGATATTTCAGGAAGGGAGATGGGTGCATTGAGAGCATCCAATTGGGAGGGAGAGATTTGTGTGAGGGTTACTTTTTCAAGAAAGGAGAGTGCTATTGAATTGTCTATAGGGTCAGTCGCGTATAGGGAGGAATAGTAATGTAACATCGCTTCGTTTATACCTTTATTTGAGGTTTTGATATTGCCTGATGCGTCCCGTAGGGAGGTAATATACGTTGGACGGTGGGGTCCCTTACAGAGCTTGGAAAGTAGTTTGCCTGCCTTGTTGCCGAATTTGTGGAGGGTGGCATCCAAGTGCGCTTTTTTAGTTAATTCCAGGGTTTCAGCCCATGTGTCAAAGGATTGTTTAGCTACCTGCCAAGTCTTTCTGTTGTCAGGGGAGTCATCCGTGTACTGGGAACGTTGAGCTTGGTGTAGTCGGGAGCTGGCCGTTTTGTAATTTTTAAGCGTGGTCTTTTTGAAAGAGGCCGCATAGGAGATAATGCGTCCCCTGAGGAAGGCCTTGCCTGCTTCCCAGAACAGAATTGGGTTGTCTGTATGTGGTGCGTTGGTCGAGGTGTATTCTGACCATGCATTTTCCATGTATAACCTGAAATCAGAATTATTTTGAAGGTAAGAAGGGAAGCGCCACAATTTGGGACTTGTGTGTAGGTCTGGGTTGTCCAGCGTCACTGAGATGGGTGCGTGGTCGGATATAACAATGTCGTGTATGTCAGCATCAGGTATCAGTGGGACAAGGTTGTCTGAACAGAAAAGGTAGTCAATTCTAGTGAAGACATTATGGGGGTTAGAGTAGAATGTGAATTCTCTATCAGTTGGGTGATGTAGGCGCCAAATGTCATGAAGATGGAGGGAATCCATCGTGGAAGCCAGAAGTGACAGAGCACTGGGGTCATGGAGGTGTCTTGGGCGTTTGGGAGAGGATCTGTCATCAATTAGGTGGAGGGTAGTGGTAAAGTCCCCGCCAATTATGTGTGGGAGGTGTGGGTCGCGGAGGAGCTCACTAAAAAACTGTTTTGTGCGGTTGTTAGGTGCGTATACGTTTGAGATTACTAGGTCTCTGGTCCCTATTTGAACAAGTGTAGATAAAAGGTGTCCCTGAGAGGGGAGGTTTTTATGTATGAGTATTAGAACCCCTGCTTTGCGGCCATTTGAGTCAGAGCCTAGAACCCAGAGTTTTTTCATACGTTGGAAGTCAGGAGTGGAGAGGTGGGTTTCCTGGAGTAGGTCAATGTCGGCCTTATGCCTTTTGAGGTGGCGAAGAATTTTCATTCTCTTGGATGGGGAACGAAGTCCCTTCACATTCCAGGAGACTATTTTTATGTTGGGAGGGCCATAATGGAGGAAGGGGCCGACGTTGTATGAATTGAGTGATAGATCATACGTAGGAGCGCTGCGAATACCCACAGAGATATGTAGGAGGCTACGTTATATGAGAGGGCTGAATCAGGGTCTGTTGGTGCTAATGAATCAAGGGATGGGAGTAGGAGGAGGCGGAAAGGATGTAGGAGGAAGGGGGTGAGAGGTGAGAGGTGAGAGGTAGAAACAATACAACATTAGTGTGAAACTTCGCTTTTTTCCGCATGGAGGTCACTGTGTTGTCCAGCTCCCATTACAAGACCCTGTGACTGCAGCTTCTAAACCCACTTGTTGGAAGGTATATCATGGTGGCAGGTCGGGTTGTGATCGGGAGGCGTAGTCTGGTCTACGCAGGGAAGCCAGGGAAGAGAACTGCGTTTTAAGAAAAATAAAAAAGCATTGAACTAGTAGTAACATATTAACATTGTGCTCATCATTATAAAGGTTCGGCCTACCAGTATGTAGGGAGTATGATGAGGGGTAGAGAGAGAGTCATCTTCGCCTGGACTGGTCCGTAAGGCTGGTTGAATAGTAACATTACCAGAGGCAGTCGTGCCGTTTGAAGAGATCACCCAATGAGGCATGGAGTAAGGTTGATCCGGTCCAGAGGCTCTGAATCGTTTTGGGGAGTCCTTGCGTGGGCTCCTTTGGTCCAGAGCACGGCTGATGGGAGCTGTTTTGGATGTAGGGCTCAGGTGCGGTCCTTTGCGTAGCAATCTTAAGAAGGCCTCCGCCTCTGAGGGGTCATAGAAAGAGAGTTGGTCGCCATTGGGGGCTTTGAGCCGGAGGATAGCTGGAAAGGCTAGGGTAATTTTTATTTGTTGCTGGTGTAAATCCATGCATATATGTTGAAATGCTTTTCTTTTCTTGGATACTTCTATGGAGTAATCTGCGAATATCAGGATCTTCATGCCATCGATCTGGAGGGATCTGGATTGTCTGTATTGCTGTAGGATGGAAGCTTTGTCAGAATAGTTCAGATATTTTGCAATAATTGGTCGGGATGATTTGCGATCCGAATTAAAGGTTCCCACACGGTGGGCACGTTCCACAATGCAGGGGCCTGGGAGGCCTAGTGCTTCGGGTATGCGCCTTGCGCAGAGGTCCGTGAGGGATGAAGGTTGTAACGATTCTGGGACACCCACGAATTGCAGGTTGCTCCTTCTGGATCTATTTTCTAAATCATCTAATTTCTCTAAAATATATTTGTCTTATCTTGGTCCTGTTCTGAGGATTGAGCCTGGTAGAGTTCTTCCTCAATGTTGGATATGCGGTGCTCGGCCTCATTCAGTCTGGAAGCATGTTCCCCTAATTGGGCCTGGAGCTTCTGCATGCCTGCGCTGACTGCCTTTTCCACAGAGGCTGCTATCATGGGGGAGAGGAGAGCTGCCACAGCCTGGGCAATAAGCTCTGTGTGATGATCTCCATTATGCTGTGGGGCAGTGTCCTGCTGTGGGGCAGTGTCATGCTGTGAGGAGGGGGGGCGGGCCACCGCCTACCTCCATGTCAGGCATTGATTCAGTGTGAAGATCCATGTGGGCCGAAGCCGGGGCCTCGATTTGCGGCTGTGCCATCCGCCCTGTTGCGGCTGCATACGATCGCGGGCCAGTTTTCTCCACAAAGCAGTCCATGTGATGACCGGGTGTGGGGGGAGAGATTGCCAGAGTTTGGAGCAGGTTGTGCCAGTTTTACAGGCTGAATTAAGAGTCTAGCTGCGGGAGCTGGTGGGAGAAGCAGCTACTCCATACGGCGCCGGAACCGGAAGTCTCGCTATAATCTTTTTATATGGACTATAAACTCAACGACCTATGAATAAATGATTGTGGAACAAATCATCTGAGTTTGCATTATTTCTTATGGTGAAATTTGCTTTGATATACAAGTGCTTTGGATTACAAGCATGCTTCCAGGACAAATTATGCTCACAATCCAAGGTTTTACTGTACTGTTGATCCTGGATTTTATGCAATTATTAAAGTGGAGTTCCAGTCCCCCAAACATTTTTTTTTAACCACTTGCTTACATGGCACTTAAACCCCCCTCCTATCCAGACCAATTTTCAGCTTTCAGCGCTGACGCACTTTGAATGACAATTGCGCGGTCATACAACACTGTACCAAAATGAAATTTTTATCATTTTTTCACCACAAATAGAGCTTTCTTTTGGTGGTATTTGATCACCTCTGCAGTTTTTACTTTTTGTTAAAAAAATGTAAAAACTGAATTTAAAAAAAAAAAAAATTTCATTTTTTTATATTTTGTTATAAAAAATTTAAAACAGGTAATTTTTCTCCTTCATTGATGTACGCTGATGAGGCGGCAGTGATGGGCACTGATAGGTGGCAGTGATGGGCACTGATCAGTTACACTGATAGGCAGCACTGCTAGGTGGCACTGATTGGCACTAATGGTGGGCATTGATAGGTGGCACTTGTGGGCATTGATAGGTGGCACTTGTGGGCACTGATAGATGGCACTGTGGGCACTGTTAGGTGGCACTATTAGGTGGCACTGATGAGGCAGATGTGCCTCTTCCACTACAGGACCGATGTCCCTCACATCTGAGCCGGTGATCAGCTTTTTTTTCTACTCTCGCTGTCAGCGTGGGTAGAAAAAAAAACGATTATAGATCTTTTGTTTATATCATGTGACCGGCTGTCATTGGCTGACAGCTGATCACATGGTAAGGGGCCGGGACTGGCCCCTTCCTTAGAATGGTGATCACCCGAGTCTCAGTGACTCGGTGATCACAGCGCGCTCGGCGCGCTCCCTGCAAGGCATGCGCCGAGCGCGTGCACAGGGGAGGTGGTCATATGACGGCCTCCCTAGAATTCAGGTCCGCGCTGTCGCCGTCATTCGGCCATAGCGCGGATGCCAAGTGGTTAAAGACTGCTCTGTAACTGTCTCAACCTGTAAATGAACATTTCTAACATGTCATATTTTTTGCGCTTTTACTTTCTTTAAAAATAGTTAGTTACTTATTGATCTCGGAAGCAGGTCGGTTCCATTTTAGTTGTGGGCATCTGAAGCCCTCTCGTGTTAATTTCCTGGATTTCTGTGCAGCTGTCTACCCATCATGCACCACCAACACCAAATCTTGCACATGCTCAGTAATGCCACTAAATCTATATACTGTATATATGATATGATATATGATATAGTGATAATGTGAGCAGACTTGTAAAGTGTCTTTCCTAATGCTTCAGTACTTCCCTAATATCTCCAATCAGCCGCCCATTACCCTAAGAAATTTGACGTTTGTTCTGCCTGCTGCCCTTGTGTCTAATAGAAGGAGTCTGGAGATAAAGATTTAAACAGGAGATATGCAAACCATTGATTTTCCTTTTTATTAAAGCAGAATGAGCATCTGATCAATAGTATTGATCCATAGGAACTCAAAAGAACTTGTTTCACAGTCTTGAGGATCCTGTTTTGTTTGAACAGGTCACACACACTGCAATATACTGTGTGCAGGGAGAGAGAGGAGCTGTCAAAATTCATCGGGGGTGGGCGGGACTGAGCAGCTATCGAACACCAGCCAATGCGATGGGGTCAGGGTGGGCCGCTATGTGTATGTTGATAGCTAAAATGTTTTTTTTTATTTTTATTTTCGGTTCAATCGGCGGGCTGACTAAAAAGAAAGAATAAACAGATTCCTCCATCCACACAAAGTGGATAGAGAAATACTCCACCCCCCACCCAAACTGAGACATTGTATTCTGAGAGCAGCTACAGCAGATTAATTGATTGACTAAACATTTCCAACTTGCCCCTTTGAAAGAAGTTGATGTAACCATTCACTTCTGTTGAACAGGGACAGCCACACTCTCACTGAATGTCTTCACATTCATGAACAGTTACTCTTGGTGGCTTTTGGATATATTAGACCTTATTTCAGGTTCCTGGACACGAGTTTTATCCCTGGCAGCTGGCCAACTCAAAATCTATTACAACAGGTGCATTCCCTTCTGCTTCAGCAACTGCAAACATAAAACAGACGTAGACTCCAATAGACTCTCCTGAATACATTAATAGCATTAATAGCTGTGATCAATGACTAACAAGTTACTGATTGCAATTATTAATTAAAAATGTGACTGCTTGTCATTACTGCTACTTGGCTGCCCCACCCATTGCCCTATAAACGACTGTCCCTCTCACTGTGTGCCCGCAGTCTGATTCCTTCTATATGCCATCCAATCCCCACTGCTTTCCCCACCTCAGTGTGCAATCCAATCCCTAGTGCTCCCCCCATGCCTGTTTGTGACCTCAATCCCCTGGCACTCTCCCTGCCTTTACAGACCTCTCAATCAGCTCTCTTCCCTAACACCTGTCAGGAGGTATGGGTGCACAGCTGAGAGGATCAGATCTTTAGTTAAGTGAACAATGGGTTAGTAAACATGTTTCTCATGTTTATCGACCCCTTGAAAGGACAAAGGAGTACACCATTTTTTTATCCTATTGGTCCTGTGCTTTAAGAAAATGTGTGGTTTGGTGGATCTTTTACAAATTCTGAAAGCTGTAAGTAAAACTTGGTCCATGCTGAAACCATTGACAGAATACATGGAAGGTGGAGGCTCCTTAAGAATCAATTTGAAGAACTAGGCTGCAAGTTTAAGGGATTGACCCCCAAGGTTAAATTTTCTGAAATATTGCCTGTGCCATGCACAAGACATGAATGGGGAGATTAGAGAACTGAATGCATGGCTAAAGACATGGGGTTGATTTACTAAAGGAAAACCTACTTTGCACTACAAGTGCACTGCAAGTGGACCTGGAAGTGCAGTCGCTTTAGATCTGAGGGGAAGATCTGAAATGAGGGGAAGCTCTGCTGATGTTATCATCCAATCATGTACAAGTAAAAATGCTGTTTGTTATTTTCCTTGCATGTCCCCCTCAGATCTACATTGACTGCACTTCCAGGTGCACTTGCAGTGCACTTGTAGTACAAAGTGGATTTGCCTTTACTAAATAAACCCCCTGGTGTAAGAAGAAGGGATTCTAGAGCACTGAGCTGACTTTTCATTGGGGTACAACCTATATGCTAAAGATGCTTTGCACCTAAATGAAAGGGAGTCTGCTGTGCTGGGGGAAGGTTTATAGAAAGACTGGAGGAGTATTTAAACCAGGAATGAGGGGGGAGAGTGAATTAAAGTGTTTGTTACCCTAAAAAAAATAATATTGATCCTGTTCCTTTAAAGCATGTTATGCAGCAAAGTGCTTGTGCTGTGTAATTTGCCGCCCCTTTATCACCTGAAATACCTGGCTGATCCTGTCAGGTTCTGCCCTCCCATCTGTAAACTGACAATGGTTTATCATGGCTGCTGAGCCCTGACACTGGGTCAGTTTATGTGCCCCCGTCATCGGCAGCCCTGCTCTGTCCTCTCTCCCCTGTTCTCTCCCCCCTCCCCTCCCTGCCTGCCTGTCAGCTCTTGCAAGGGCCTGCCTCTTGACTCCTGCTGCTAAAATTACTCTTAAATTTCTTATATTTTCACAAAACATCACTGTTTGCTAATGACACGTGTCCAAGTGTCTGTGTTTTATAAATAAAATGCCACTATATACCTGATTGCTGCTCATGTTACCGGCTGGCTCTCTCCTCCTCCCCTCCGGGCTGACTTCAGTGGGGGATTCTCGGCCCCTCCTGCTCTAGATCGGAAGAGGGGAGAGCTGGCCGGTCACATGAGCACTGGGTGGCGCTCTGAAATCAGGTATACAGCAGCATTTTATTTATAAAGCACAGACACTGGGACACTTGTCATTTGCAAACAGGGATGTTTGTGGAACGATAACAGAGTGGCTTAACCACTTAAGCCCTGGACCATTTGGCTGGCCAAAGACCAGAGCACTTTTTGCGATTCGGCAATGCGGCATTTTAACTGACAATTGCGAGATCGTGCGACGTGGCTCCTTAACAAAATTGACGTCCCTTTTTTCCCACAAATAGAGCTTTCTTTTGGTGGTATTTGATCACCTCTGTGGTTTTTATTTTTTACGCTATAATCAAAAAAAAAAAAACAATTTTGAAAAAAAAAGCTATATTTTTTACTTTTTGCTATAATAAATATTCCCAAAAAATATATATATTTTTTTTCCCTCAGTTTAGGCCGATACGTATTCTTCTACATATTTTTGGTTAAAAAAAAATGCAATAAGCTTTTATTGATTGGTTTGCGCAAAAGTTATATTGTCTACAAAATAGGGGATAGTTTTATGGCATTTTTTTCCTTGTCAAAAGAAGTTTATTGAGTATACAATGTTATAAAGATACATAAAGTAAGTTTACAAGGATCTATAAAGTAAGCTCATTGTTTTACAGTAGGGTTTATATAGGTAAATATCATGAAATTTCAAATATTAAACATTGGGTTTTATGGCATTTTTTTATTAATTTTTTTGTTACTAGTAATGGCGGTGATCAGTGATTTTTATTGTGACTGTGACATTATGGTGGACGGATTGGACACTTTTGGCGCTATTTTGGGACCATTCACATTTATACAGAAATCAGTGCAATTAAAAATGCATTGATTACTGTGCAAATGTGACTGACAGTGAAGGGAGTTAACCAGGAGGGGGCGCTGCAGGAGTTAAGTGTGTCCTAGGGATGTGTTCTAACTGTGGGGGGGATGGGCTGTGTGTGACATGACACTGATCACCGCTCCCGATTACAGTGAGCTGTGATCAGTGTCAGTGTCATTAGGCAGAATGGGGAAATGCTTGTTTACATCAGCATTTCCTTGTTCTCCCTCTCTGTGAGATGATCGCGGGTATCCCCGCGGACATCGAGTCCGCGGGACCTGCGATCACACTCACGGAGCTCTCAATCGGCGCGCGCATTCCTGCTATCCGCCTCTTAAAGGGCAACATACAGGTACATTAATCTGCCTGTATATGCCCTTCTGCCGCAGTATATCTGCGTGAAGCGGTCGGGAAGCAGTTAACAACCACTTTAACCGGTTCAATACAGGGCATTTTCACCCCCTTCTTTCCCAGACCAATTTTTAGTTTTCAGCGCTGTCGCACTTTAAACGACAATTGTGCAATCATGCGACATTGTACCCAAACAAAATTGACGTCCTTTTTTCCCCACAAATAGAGCTTTCTTTTGGTGGTATTTGATCACCTCTGCGGTTTTTATTTTTTGCGCTATAAACAAAAGAATAGCGACAATTTTGAAGAAAACACAATATTTTTTACTTTTTGCTATAATAAATATCCCAATTTTTAAAAAAAAAAAATTTTCCTCAGTTTCGGCCGATACGTATTCTTCTACATATTTTTGGTAAAAAAAAAAATCGCAATAAGCGTATATTGATTGGTTTGTGCAAAAGTTATAGCGTCTACAAAATACGGGATAGATTTATGGCATTTTAAAAAAAAATCTATTTATTTAATAGCGGCGATCGCGATTTTTTTTCATGACTGCGACATTATGGCGGACACATCGGACACTTTTGACACATTTTTGGGACCATTCACATTTATACAGCGATCAATGCTATAAAATTGCATTGATTACTATGTAAATGTGACAGGCAGTGAAGGGGTTAACCACTAGGGGGCGGGGAGGGGTTAAATGTGTTTCCTAGGGAATGCTTCTAACTGTAGGGGGAGGGGACGCACAAGGGAAGGAGACCGATCAGTGTTCCTCCGTTCTGGGAACACAGATCGGTCTCCTCTCACCTGACAGGCTGTGGATCTGTGTGTTTACACACACAGATCCACGGTCTGCCCGGTTAACGGGCAATCGCGGGTGCCCGGCGGACATCGCGGCCGCCGGGCACACGCACCGGGTCCCGAGCGATGCGGCAGGCGTGCGCGTGCCCCCTAGGCGGCCGGGAACCCGAGGCCGTCATATGACGTCCACCCAGAATGGGAGATCCCATCCCAGGACGTCATATGTCTATAGGCCGGTATTGAAGTGGTTAAATTGTAATGGGACAAGCAGGTCAGACAGGGCACAGTCCCTATTGGTGGGCAGAATGGGGAAAGATGAAGGAGTGCTATGGCAGGTGATAAGAAGGTTCCCATATTAAAAACAACCACTGGAAAAGGTATTATTCGTACTAAAAAAAAAAATCTGCAAAATCCATGTGCAAAATGTGACAATTAATTAAAGTGTTTGTTCACCAATGCCAGAAGTCTGCCAAGCAAATTAGGTAGTTGGAAGCATTGGTGCTATGATTTATTGGTATTGTTGAGTTTTGGCTTTATTCTTCACATCACTGGGTTATTAATGTTCCTGGCTATACTCTCTTTGGGAGAGACAAGGTAAAAAGGAAAGGTGGTGGTGTCCGTCTCTATGTGAGAAGTGATCTTAAAGCGAGTGTGAAAGAGAACCTAGTTGATGGAGAGTGTGATGAGGCTGAAGCATTATGGGTGGCACTGCACATTAGACATGTGCACACTGAAATATTTCGTTTCGGAATTTTGTTTTCGTCCAAAAAATAAATTTATTTAGTTACTCCCGAAATTCGTTTCGATTTTGTTTTTCGTTAAAAATTGCATTCGTCCAAAAATCCAAATTAATTAAGGTTGAATCTGTCATTGAAGGCTCATGGTGTCTGTTGAATGTTTCGCTGCTTTGTCGAATCTTCTTTGTTCATGTTGAATGTATATAGTTCAAACAAAAAATGGACTGGTGATAGTGATCACTGATCAGACAGGTAACAAGATAGGGTATATAGAATCTATATAGAATCTCAATCTATAATATAGAATCAATAATAATAAATCACCCCCCCCCACAACACAGGCAGCCTCTGAGGCTATCACAACACTAGCAACACTAGTATCACTATCAAGTTCACAACACTAATGCCCCGTACACACGGTCGGATTTTCCGATGGACAATGTCCGATCGGAGCGTGTTGTCGGAAATTCCGACCGTGTGTGGGCGCCATCGGACATTTTCCATCGGATTTTCCGACACACAAAGTTGGACAGCAGGAGATAAAATTTTCCGACAACAAAATCCGATCGCGTCAATTCCGACCGTGTGTGGCCTGTTCCGACGCACAAAGTGCCATGCATGCTCAGAAGAAATTCCGACACGGGACAGCTCGTTCTGGTAAACTTAGCGTTCGTAATGGATAAAGCACTTTCGTCACGCTGCAATGTTCAAAATGGTTTAATACAGCGCACTCTCTTCTTCTTTATAATGTGACAAGAATTAAGTCGTTTTGATGCTCATATTCACACACACTTCTCACAAACTTTTTTCGTTACTATTTATCGGGATTCCCTCAATATATTTTGATTTCTCACATCTGACAACATATTTTTTTTTTTTTTACTTTAATGTAGAATCTTTTTTTGTGTTTCTCTTTTTATTTTTATTTTTTTTGGTGATTTTGATTTGTACTCCCGAAAATGTTTGTGTGTTTTTTGTGACAAGTTCCCACAACACCATTGATATGTTGTTCTATTTAATCTGTAGGAGGAGATTGTTTGGTGTTGTTGTCCCTTGTTAATTTCACATTGTACTTTAGAAATGTACCTGAATACTCACCAACAAACTGTCCTTTTTGGATGAAAACACACACAGGAGAGTAGAATTTACCTAAAAATATTTTATTAAGGGGTCACAACTATAAACAAAGAGGGTGGCAACGCTCGAGAAACTGCAGAAGTGGGCGAAGCCTTGGACTCCCAGGGCAGACATCAATTATTTAAAAGCAAAATTGGTGGCCTGAGGAGTCCATATCTAAGGGAGGGCAGTCTGGTCCAGAAGTCCCAGAGATCCGGAAAGCAGCAGATGACATCTGTGTCCCCAGGCTGTGGTCATACGAGAGACTGCATCTTCTGTCAGACCAGACTGAACCCAGGGCAATCACTCTTTGGTCTTCCTTCCACGCTTCCTTCCAGCCTTTGGCTGTGGTGGTGGAGTTGTGGCAGCAGGAGGAGGAGGAGGAGGAGGAGGAGGATGGTCCATCTCAATGACATCCGTCTTGGGTGTCAGTTCCCCACTCTCCCCCTTACGAAGGACTTTATAAATCAGGTCCTCAGAAATCTTGCATTGGCCCTCCTGCATGCCCTGCAATTTGGTGGCAGCCATGCAGGCAAAGGCCTCTTCAGGACTGGGGAAGGCTCTGAGGGACGCCGAAGCCTCCTGGATCAGCCTGTACGCTGAATCCTGCACAGGACTGGGAGTGGCCTTCCTAGCCCTTTTATATGGCAGGCGGAGGGGAGGGACCTGAGACTCAGTCAGGCTGCGACTTGTCCCTGGCTTCCCTTGGCTGACACTTAGCCCCGCCTCCTCCTGACTGCCACATTCCACAGCCTCCTCCTGGCTGAGGTCTTCCTGTGTATGAAAAAGGGACATAGTTTTAGTATTGTTTTCATCAATCACACACAATTTTTACCTCCTGACTGCTGCAAATTCAATGTTAACAAATATAACAGACTATCCTTCTGAGCCCAGCATTTTGCATTCTTGTCCCAATTTTGGGTGCCCACTACTGTGTATTGATATGTCAAACACTTTCAAGCAGCAATTAGTGATCAATAATAACATCTAGTAAACATCATTTCTTTATTGCCCAGAAATCTGTAGAAGAATACTATACCTGACTCCAGCCTGGCTCCTCCACTTCTTCCTGGCTGGAAGGCCCAGGTTGGACATCGGAAGCCTCAGCTGGTGTGGAAGGAAGCGTGGAAGGAAGAGTAGAGAGGGATTCCCTGACTTCAGTGTGGTCTGACAGAAACCGCAGTCTCTCATAGTACCACAGCCTGGGGACATAAATGTCATCTGCTCCAGCTCCTGATCTCTGGGAATCTGTGACCTTCTTGCGCTCCCTAAGATAAGTGCTCCTCAGGCCACCAATTTTAGCTTTTAAATAAGGGATGGTTGCTGTGGGGACCACCGGCTTCACCAACTCCAGCAGTTTCTCCAGCGCTGCCTGCCTCTTCTGTTTGTGGTTATAGTGGGGGTGTCTGACCTGCCACAGACAGGGTAGCTCTCTGTACTTGTTAATAAACAGGGGCAGGAAATTGTGGTCGTTGAACCCATCCATTTTCTCTGCAAGACACAACACAAGACAAACCCTAATGTCAGGCCAAACTCCCCTAATCTTGTTACAATATAGGCTTCAATTTCGAAGCAGTATAGGCCCAAGTTTAGATCCTACCTTCGTTAGCACGATCGGCGTCTCCGATGCTCCTTCCTCCGCTCACAGATCGTACGTAAGACGCGTGCGTTACGATTTATACACACTGCGCATGCGTATAACTCCGCCCGCCCCTGACGTTCTTTCTATTCTATTCCCCGCCCCTTTTTGTTCGGCGCAGTGGAGGAAGAGCACATGGCGGATAGACAGCAGGATCGTGCTAATTATAGCAACGAGGAGGAGGAGGAGGAGGAAAGGCCGGAGCCTGAAACGTCCCGATCCAGAAGGAGATTAAAGGACTCAAATATGTCCTTTGGGGAGATGTTGGAAATGGTGGACATCCTGAAGAAGGCCGACTATGATGGAAAGTATGGGCCTTACCCCAACCACAATGTCCGAAAGGCCAAGATCATGGCGAAAGTGGTCAGGAGTCTGCACCGGAAATTCAGGGTACGACGATCGAAAGATCAGCTCAGGAAGCGGTGGTCGGACCTGAAATTACGAGAACATGAGCAGTACAGAAAGATCCGGAGAGTGCTGCAAAAAAGTAAGTAGTTGTGCTGTGTTCCTATTGTTCTTGTGTTTATTACGTTCGTGCTGCTCCATGTGCTTTTAGGAACTGTTGTACAGTTTAAAATGGCAACTTTCATGTTCATGGGCACATTATTCGTTCGGATCACACATTTTTTTTCGGACTATAAAATACCATTGTTTAGCCCATATGCATTTGGCCACCATTTTGAGGCCCTATACTTGTCTTCAAAGAATTGGGTTGTGTAGATGGCTTTGTTACTAGAATGAAATGCAAACTAGATTGTGTGTAAGGAGAGGACACTGAGCAGCTGTTTTCACATCTGGACACTGGAGCACTAGTGTGGGACCCCAGAACACCCTTTTTATTAGGGGGCCACACAGGTGCTCCAGTGTATACTATAGGGGGGTCTCCATCTGTGAAGCTTGTACAAAACAGGTAAAGTATTGCAGCTTGACAAAGGACACTAAAAAAGCTACATCTTGGAACTCTGCTAAAATAGACAATTGTACCCCACTTCCAAGCAATGTTTCATCTTTAGAATTCTGCCATCAAATATCTGTGTGCTAATTATACCATTTTTGTTTTACATAGGGGAGAAAAGACTCGGAGGACACCCCTCATCCGAGGAGACCAGAGTCCCCCCCCTCTGGAAGAAGGGGAAATCCCCCCAACACAAGATGAGCAGGAGGAAGAAGACGTGGTGGAACTAGTCACCACAACAGGTGAGTGTCTGCGACCACAGGCTCAGATAAGAGATGGATGGCGGCATTTTTTTTAGACCTAATTTATTTTGGGGTTCCTCTCTTTTTAGGTGATCGTGAGGTTGTGGATCCAGATCCTTTCAGATCCGAAAGTGCCCAGATCCTGATCGGGGAGATCCTGGGGTGTAATTTACAATTGGAAAACATCAAGCAAAACATCAATGATGTTATTCCAAAATATAAAAACATCATTGATGTTTTGGGGCGAGTTTAAAGCCCCTCAAAATCACTTTCTTCTTTTGTCTGCTACAATGTGCGAAATGTTTTTGTGATTTTTCCCATAGCCAAATTTGGAGGATGCACACAGTGTGCCAACATGTGCTATCTGCCATCGCGGGAGATCAATGGACGCGTTTTGGGGGTGCAACCCCTTCCTCAATAATAAAGTAATGGTGAGGAAGGGCATTCTCCCCAAAAACACGTTCCTTCATCCCCCGTGATGGCAGATAGCACATGTTGACATTGGGAAATTTGTGTGCATCTTCCAAATTTGGCTTTTCCAGGGGTGATTTCCCCCCCATCTGAACGCTATATCAAACACAGTTCCTAAATACTCATGTCTGATATAGCCTTCAAGTTCTACCAAATGTGAACTTTGTAAGATCAAGATTTGTGTCTTTCTTGTGGGTTTTACACAGGCCTGTTTTCTATAAAATGCACATTTTGATTTTGGATAATGACACCACAAAAATTGTTATACAACAAACATGTTGGTTTGTCAGAAAAACCTTTGGTAAATGCACATGTGATTGTGCTGGTATTAAAAAGATTGTTCATCAAGAATGTGTGGATTATTGTCTCAACGCTACAACACTTTTGGGGTGATGTAATTGTTGTTTGATGAGAAAATGGGGGTAATTTCCTAAGGGCAAATCCACTTTGCACTACAAGTGCAGTTTCAGTGCAGTTGCAAGTGCACTTGTAGTGAAAAGTGTCTTTGCATTTAGTAAATAACAGCCAACAGTGCTTTGTATAAGGTTACACAATCACGACATTTTCTGGACTCCACACATTTCTGTCAGGGTCAGCTAAAACAAACACAAGCAGTAAATGTCCACAAAGAAGAGCCTGGGGGGAGATGCCTGTCGAGAACTTGAGGTCCTGCAGGCTTCTCCCTGTCGCCAAATACCGCAAGGTAGCGACCAACCTCTGCTCCGGAGTGATGGCTTGCCTCATGCAGGTATCCTGCCTGCTGATATAGGGGGTCAGCGAAGCCAACAAACGGTGAAATACGGGGTCAGTCATCCTGAGAAAATTCCTGAAATCACCAGGATTATTCTCACGGATCTCACGGAGCAAAGGCATATGACAGAACTGGTCACGCTGAAGCAACCAATTCTTGGTCCATGAACTCCTCCTCGCCCTGTTCATGGACTGGACTTGTGTCAAGGTCAGGACCCCAACACCAAGCCCCCGCACAGCACGAACTCTACGAGGAGTACGCATACGAAACATGGCTAGAAAACGGTCGGCTGCTCAGAACGAAGTAACAGAACGCACTGAAGAACAGCAAGGCCTGTGAAGAGCGACCTGAAAAACAGCAACGAGCGGACAAGATCGCACAGAAAACTCCGATACGAACTGACTGCATGCACTGAAGAGCAAATACAAACCCACAAGCACAAACTGAACGGCAGAAAACGATCTGAAAGCCACGAGTCTGAAAAAGCGCGAATCGTCTCTCACCAAACTTTTACTAACACGAGATTAGCAAAAGGAGCCCAAAGGGTGCCGCGCTTAGTTCTGAACCGGCCTTTTCTAGTCTCGTCGTACGTGGTGTACGTGACCGCGTGGTTGTCGATCGGAAATTCCGACAACTTTGTGCGACCGTGTGTAGGCAAAACAAGTTTGAGCCAACATCCGTCGGAAAAAATCCTAGGATTTTGTTGTCGGAATGTCCGAACAAAGTCCGACCGTGTGTACGGGGCATAACACAATAGCAACAGATTATTATGAAAAAGTTAAGTTGAACTGTAGCTTGCTTCACTATTGTTCTGCTGCTGTGCTTATGCTTAATTGCTAAATAATTTAGGTTCTCTGACAAACGGACCAGCTAAGATTGACTGTCTTCTGAAATTATTCAGTGTGTGTGTCTCTCTCTGCTAGCAAATCGTAAGTGAAAGTAAGTTGGCTGTACATGTGTACTTAGTTTTAGCTATTTTACTGCCCCTCCTCTTTGGTTACAATCAGCCAATAACATTGATCATCATCATTATTTTCAGTTTACTTCCCCCACCCAATTCCAGCAGCGATCTTTTCTCTCTAAGTCAAATCTTTTCTCTCTGTCGAATCTTTTCTCTCTATGTCAAATCTTTTGTCTCTATGTCGAATAATCTTGGACTAATAGAGCTAAGGTTAGGCACATTCAACCACAGGTTTGATGGACACAGATTGTTATTGTCAGCATCATGTTGAATCTCCTATCTATATTGAACTGTTGTCACAACGAAAATGAAAATAAAGCATTTGTTTTAAAACGATAACGAAAATACCTGAAATTCGGACGAAAATGCATTCGGACGAAAACTAATGCACATGTCTACTGCACATGGGTGTGCGTATTACAAAGGTAAGCATTGGAGTTTGTTATAGGCCACCCAGTGTTAATGAGGAGGTGAAGACTCAGCTCCTTGCACAGATAGAAAAAGCTGCAAGGGCTAGGACAGTGTTAATCATGGGGGATTTTAACTACACAGAAATTGACTGGAGTAATGGCACTGCAGAAACAGTTAAAGGGCAAAAATGTAAAAGCCTGTTACAAGACAATTTTATAGTACAGTTCATAGAGGACCCGACTAGGAATGATGCTTTTTACTGGACAGTCACAATCAACAAGCACATACTGGAAACATAAAAACACTTAACTTAAAGAGAGCAAATTCTCCAAAGATGAGGGCTGCTCTCCAAGACTTATGCCCCGTACACACGGTCGGATTTTCCAATGGAAAATGTCCGATCGGAGCGTGTTGTCGGAAATTCCGACCGTGTGTGGGCTCCATCGGACATTTTCCATCGGATTTTCTGACACACAAAGTTGGACAGCAGGAGATAAAATTTTCCGACAACAAAATCCGATCGCGTCAATTCCGACCGTGTGTGGCCTGTTCCGACGCACAAAGTGCCACGCATGCTCAGAAGAAATTCCGACACGGGACAGCTCGCTCGTTTTATTTGTGCTTTTTTAGTGGGATTCCCTCAATATATTGTTATTAGTTGTCACATCTGACAGTTTTATATTTTTTATGTTTTTTTTTTTTTTGTTTTTAAGCCTTTTTTTTTGTTTGGATTTTTTCCAAGGCTGATCTTTGTTTAATGTTATTTTTATTTTTACTCCAGTATATTTTTGTGTGTGTTTTGTGTGGCAAGTTACCCCAACACCATTGATATCTTTTATTATTTAATCTCCATGAGATTTTTTGTTGTTGGTGTCTCTTGTTCATTTCACATTGTATATTTGAAATGTACCTGAATCCTCACAAACAAACCATCATTTTTGAAGTAAAACACATAGGAGAGTATAATTCAAAACAAAAATCCTTTATTAAGGGCTCAGAACCAAACAAAGAGGAAGGCAACACTGGATCAACAGGAGAAATTAGTGAAGCCTGGGACCCCCACGGCAGACATCAATTCTTAAACCTCAAAATTGGTGGCCTGAGGAGTCCATATATAAGGGAGGGCAGTCTGGTCCGGGATTCACAGAGACTTGGATAGCAGCAGATGACATCAGTGTCCCCAGGCTGTGGTACCACAAGAGGCTGCATCTTTTGGCCGACCAGACTGGATCCAGGGTCCTCACTCTCTGGTCTTCCTTTCACACTTCCTTCCGGGCTGTGGCTGTGCAGTTGGAGATGTGGCAGGAGGAGGAGTAGGACCTGGAGGAGGAGTAGGACCTGCAGGAGGAGGAGGAGGACCATCCCAAAGCTGTGTGTGAGGTGTAAGTTGGCCCCTCACACCTTTCGCCAGAGCCTCTGATATGAGGGCCTCACACATGGCTTTTTGGCCCTCGTCCATCCTCTGCATTTTATAGGCTATGAATGCCGCAAGGTTCTCCTGCCTGGTGTGTGGTGCTCCCAGGACCTCTGTAGCCCTACAAAAAAATCTGATAGCCGCCTCCTCTAGGGTACTCCTCCTCCTGCCACTTTCTGTTTCCAGGGGGGGTGGAGGGACCTGCAGATCAGCCACCTCCTGGCTGAGACTTCCCTGTGTATGAAAAAGGGACATGGTTTTAGTTTTTGCATCATCAATCACAATCATAAATTAGTACTCCCAACTAACATCTAGTTAACATCATTGATTGGACAAGCAGAAATATTTAGAGGAATGCTATACCTGGCTCAATCTGGGCTCCTCCACATGTGGCCTGGAAGGCCCAGGTTGGGCGTCAGAAGCCTCAGCCAGGGGGGAAGGAAGCGTGGAAGGAAGACTTGAGAGGGATGACCTGGGTTCAGTCTGGCCTGCCAGAAAGTGCAGCCTGTCGTAGTACAACATCCTGGGGACATAGATGTCACCTGCTGCTCTGGATCTCTGTGAATCCAGGACTTTAGTGCGCTCCCTCAGATATGTGCTCCTCAGGCCACCAATGAAGATCTTTAAATAAGTGATGTCTGCCGTGGGGATCACCTGCTTCACAATTTCACACAATTGCTCCAGTGCTGCCTTCCTCTTTATTTGGTTCTTGTAATGGGGGTGTTTAATCTCCCACAGACAGGGCAGCTCCCTTAGCATCTCTATGAAGACTGAAATGAAGTCCTGATCTTCCAGTACCATATCCATGTTCACTGCAAGACACAACACAAGACAAAGCCTAATGTCACACCAAACTCTCCTAATCTTGTTACAATATAGGCCTCAATCTATAGCAGCAGTATAGGCCCAAGTTTGTCTCTTACCTTCGTTCTTACGATCGCCGCGTTCAATGCTCCTTCCTCCGCTCACAGATCAAACGTAATACGCACGCGTGTTACGCTTTATATACACTGCGCGTGCGTGTAACTCCGCCCGCCCCTTTTCGTTCGGCGCAGTGGGGGAAGAGCATGATGGCGGACATACAGCAGGTGCGGGCTAATTGTAGCAACGAGGAGGAGGAGGAGGAGGAAAGGGCGGATCCAGGCACGTCCCGATCCAGAAGGAGACGTTTTAAGGCCACAAATATGTCGTTTGGGGAGATGTTGGAGATGGTCGACATCATGAGGAAGTCCGACTATGACGGAAAATATGGGCCTTACCCCCACCCCAACATCCGAAAGGCCAAAATCATGGCGAAAATGGTCAGGAGTCTCGAGCGGAATTTCGGGGTACGAAGGTCTAAAGATCAGCTCAGGAAACTGTGGTCGGACCTGAAGTTGAGAGAGCCAGAGCAGTACCGAAAGATCCCGAGAGTGCTGCAAAAAAGTAAGTAGTTGTGCTGTGTTCCTATTCTTTCTGTCTTTATTATGTTCGTTCTGCTCCATATGCTTTGATTAGTTGTAACGTTTCCAAAGGTCAACTTTAATGTTCAGGGGCACATTATTCGTTCGTATCAAACATTTTTCTTTCGGCCTCTAGAACACCATTTTTTAGGCCATATGCATTTTCACACATTTTTGGGGGCCTACTTGGATGCCAAATATTTGTTTGTGTAGATGGGTTTGTTACTAGAATGAAATGCAAACTAGATTGTGTGTAAGGAGAGGACACTGAGCAGCTGTTTTCACATCTGGACACTGGAGCACTAGTGTGGGACACAAGAACACCATTTTTATTAGGGGGCCACACAGGTGCTCCAGTGTATACTATAGGGGGGTCTCCATCTGTGAAGCTTGTACCAAACAGGTAAAGTATTGCAGCTTGACAAAGGGCAATAAAAAATATACATCTTGGAACTCGGCTAAAATAGACAATTGTACCCCACTTCCAAGCAATGTTTCCTATTTCTATAGTTCTGCCATCAAATATCTGTGTGCTAAGTATACCATTTTTGTTTTACATAGGGGAGAAAAGACTCGGACACCCCTCATCCCAGGAGAACACAGACCCCCCCCTCTGGAAGAAGTTGAAATACCACCAACCCAAGAAGCTGAGCAGGAGGAAGAAGAAGACGTGGTGGAGATTGGCACCACAACAGGTGAGTGTCTGCGACCACAGACTCAGGTAAAAGAGATGGCTGGTGGCAGATTTTTGAGACCTTTTTTTTTGTTCTTTATCTCTTTTTAGGTGATCATGATGTGAGGGATCCAGAACGCTTTACTTCTGAAAGTGCCCAGATACTGATAGGGGAGATCATGTGGTGTAATCTCCAATTGCAAAACATCCAGCAACAAATCAGTGATGTTATTAAAAAAAATCATAACATCATTGATGTTTTGGGCCGAATTTAAACCCCACAAAATCACCTGTTTTATGGTACCAAACTTTTTTCAATGTTTAGAAAAGCCAAATTTGGAGGATGCACACAGTGTGCCAACATGTGCTATCTGCCATCACGGGAGATCAATGGACGCGTTTTGGGGGGGCAACCCCTTCCTCAATTATAAAGTAGCGTTGAGGAAGGGCTTGCTCCCCCAAAACACGTCCCTTGATCCCCCCTGATGGCAGATAGCACATGTGGACATTTGTAAATTGGTGTGCATCTTCCAAATTTGGCTTTTCCAGGGGTGATTTCCCCCCATCTGAACGCTATATCACACCCAGTTCCTAAATACTGATGTCTGATATAGCCTTCAGGTTTTACCTAATGTGAACTTTGTAAGTTCAAGTTTTTTGGCTTTCTTGTTGGTTTTACACAGGCCTGTTTTATCTGAAATGGATATTTTGATTTTTCATAATGCTACTGCAAACATTTTATACAACAAACATGTTGGTTTGTTTTAAAAACCTTTGGTAAATGCACATGTGATTGTGCTGGTATAAAAAAGTGCCTTACTCAAGAATGTGTGGATTATTGTCTCAACACTACAACACTTTTGGGGTGATGTAATTGTTGTTTTATGCACAAATGGGGGTTATTTCCTAAGGGAAAATCCTCTTTGCACTACAAGTGCAGGTTCAGTGCAGTTGTAAGTGCACTTGTAGTGAAATGTGTTTTTGCATTTAGGAAGTACCAGCCAACACTGTTTTTTATAAGGTTACCCAATCACAACATTTTCTGCACTCAACACATTTCTGTCAGGGTCAGCTAAAACAAACACAAGCAGTAAATGTCCACCAAGAATTTCTTTTGGTTGTTTTTTATTTGAAAAAGGTGTCACAGATTGTCTGGCATATTGATAGCCCCCCTACCCGCAAAGAACTCCAGGTATCGTAACCGGACATCACGGGCATTCAGGGAGGGCAAGCCAGGACGGCCGCTTTCAAGTGCCGTCATTGTTGAAGTATTTGGGATTCCGGCCTCAGGCCCAACTGAGCCAGCATAGTTGGCTGAATGTTTTCGTAGAAAATTATGGAGAACACAGCAGGCAAGTATTATATGGTTCGGTTTATACTCCGCCATATGGATGGGTGTCATAAATAATCGGAACTGGCTGGCCAGGATTCCAAATGTGTTCTCCACCACTCTTCGGGCTCTGGCCAGCCGGTAATTAAAAACCCTCTGTTCCGGGGTGAGGGTCCTCATCGGGAATGGCCGCATCAGGTGGTCCCCCAGCGCAAATGCTTCATCAGCAACGAACACAAATGGGAGACCTTCAACATTGTCCTCTGGAGGTGGCAAGTCCAAGCTGCCATTCTGGAGACGCCTGTAGAACTCCGTCTGGGCGATCACTCCACCATCGGACATCCGGCCATTCTTCCCCACGTCCACATACAAGAAGTCGTAATTAGCCGACACCACCGCCAACATCACTATACTATTAAACCCCTTGTAATTATAATAGTACGACCCCGAGTTGGGTGGTGGGACAATGTGGACGTGTTTCCCATCAATTGCCCCTCCGCAGTTAGGAAAGTCCCACCGCTGGGCAAAGTGGGAGGCCACAGTCTGCCATTCCTGTGGCGTGGAAGGAAACTGTTGAGGAAAAAACAATAAACATTACTATTTTTTCACAGAAACCTGGCAAGCAGATTAGACACAAACATTATGGGTCAACCTCCAGATAGCATTTATTAAGGGGAATTTAACAACAACAAAGTATAAGGTACACCTATCATATCCTCCCCCCCTCTCATGGGCCATTTCTAACATTATAGGGGGGGGGAACTCTTGGACAGGTAACCCTCTTCACTTCATTGAGAGATGAATGCCTAAATACAGGGTATTACTTGGAACAGCCCCTCCTTAGTTACACTATTGGCAGCCCACTGGACAGGTAAGAAGTGTCATAATACAAAGATATAAATACACACTGTACACATTTGAGCACATTTGGACATTCTGCTATTACCTATTAAGATCATAATAGGATACAAGAACTTTAAACAGTACCATTGGAAAGTATACAGGCAGGCCCTTGCACTACATGCTTTGGGGAATTCATCCATAAATCTGAGCACTAAAGAGGTGGGTATAGTGTGTATGGGTTTGGCAAAGTCAGCAGATAGATGATTGAGGAGAGAGAATTGGGATCAGCTGACTTAGCAGTTGGGGGAGGGAGGGTTACAAAAAATTTGGGGACACCACAAAAAAAAGCCTCTGGCCCTCTGCCTGAATTTAAATCAAAAATAACATTTCAAAACATTTTAGGGGGTGTTTGGGGTAAAGCACTACTATGGAGCTGATAAAATACATTGTTAAGTGACTACATGAGGTGAATATAGGGCAGGAGACACCATGCTGGGGAGGTTATTGAAGGGCAAATATGTATGAAGGACCTAAAATAATAATTACATAAAAATCCAGCATGCATGAGGACAAAGGGGACATTCACAGCATAATACAATCATGGTAATTAGGGAATGAGGAAAGAAATACAATATATTAGCAAACATTCAATACAATAAAATGTGATATTAAAGGATAAAAATCTTACCTTCATATACTCCTTCTGCAGGACCTGGATGATGGCAGAACAGGTCTCTGGGATAATGATCCCCAGAGCCTGGGGGGAGATGCCTGTCGAGAACTTGAGGTCCTGCAGGCTTCTCCCTGTCGCCAAATACCGCAAGGTAGCGACCAACCTCTGCTCCGCAGTGATGGCTTGCCTCATGCAGGTATCCTGCCTGCTGATATACGGGGTCAGCGAAGCCAACAAACGGTGAAACACGGGGTCCGTCATCCTGAGAAAGTTCCTGAAATCATCAGGATTATTCTCACGGATCTAACGGAGCAAAGGCATGTGACAGAACTGGTCACGCTGAAGCAACCAATTCTTGGTCCATGAACTCCTCCCCACCCTGTTCATGGACTGGACTTGTGTCAAGGTCAGGACCCCAACACCAAGCCCCCGCACAGCACGAACTCTACGAAGAGTACGCATACGAAACATGGCTAGAAAACGGTCGGCTGCTCAGAACGAAGTAACAGAACGCACTGAAGAACAGCAAGGCCTGTGAAGAGCGACCTGAAAAACAGCAACGAGCGGACAAGATCGCACAGAAAACTCCAATACGAACTGACTGCACGCACTGAAGAGCAGATACAAACCCACAAGCACAAACTGAACGGCAGAAAACGATCTGAAAGCCACGAGTCTGAAAAAGCGCGAATCGTCTCTCACCAAACTTTTACTAACACGAGATTAGCAAAAGGAGCCCAAAGGGTGCTGCGCTTGGTTCTGAACCGGCCTTTTCTAGTCTCGTCGTACGTGCTTGACGTCACCGCGTTCTTGGCGATCGGAAATTCCGACAACTTTGTGCGACCGTGTGTAGGCAAAACAAGTTTGAGCCAACATCCGTAGGAAAAAATCAGAGGATTTTGTTGTCGGAATGTCCGAACAAAGTCCGACCGTGTGTACGGGGCATTAGACTGGGAGGGAATATTGACATAGATGAACACAGAACAGAAATGGGAATTCTTCAAAAAGACTGTATGCAAACTCACTGAAAAATATATGGCCATGGGCAATACGTTTAAAAGGCTAAAAGTAAAACCTATCTGGCTCACGGCCAAACTTAAAAAAGCTATAAATATTTAAAAAAAAGAGCTTTTAAAAAATATAAAAATTAAGGAACACTATCATTGTTTAAATGTTACAAAGAATATAACAGAATATTAAAAAGGAAATTAAGACCGCAAAAATTCTAAATGAAAAAGGTCAGGTCGGAGCATCTAGGCTGGTTATAAAATAATCTAGAGTGGGGGACAACTTTATTAAATATCTTCTTGAGCTGTATATACAAAGGAGCATGGGGGAGCTCATGTCCATAATGGGGATGGTATTGACACAGCCCCAAATGATCCACAATAGCTCAAAACTGATATGGTCCATAAATATTTAGACAGAATAAAGGTGAATAAGACACCTAGACTAGATGGTATACACCTACGGGTCCTAAACTAATTGAGCTTTGTCATTTCAAAGTCATTATTTCTCATTTTTAAGGACTCTTTAATGACTGGAACAGTACCGCTGGATTGGCGTAAGGCCAATGTGGTGTCTATATTTAAAAAGGGATCAAAGTATTTACCAAGTACCTATAGACCTGTTAGTTTACCTTCTATAGTTGGGAAAATACTGGAGAGTTTAATAAAAGGGTACATAGATAAAATGTATCTATGTGCTCTTCTAGATAGCATGTCAAAAAATATTTTAAGCAACAGACTGCATAGATTCATGAAAGACAGAAGTTGTCAGACAAATCTGATTTCTTTTTAGGAGGTAAGTAAACTGTAGAAAAAGGAGTGGCTGTGGACGTGGTATACTTGAATTTTGCAAATCGTTTGACACAGTTCCCCACACACGGCTAATGTGTAAGGTAAAATCTACAGGTTTGTAAATGGATAGAAAACTGGCTAAAAGACTGTATTCAGAGAGTAGGGGTTAATGATTCATACTCTGAATGGTCTGGGGTTGTTAGTGGTGTACCCCAAGGTTCAGTGTTGGAACCCCTAGGGTCTGGGATCAAAAGAACCATTTCAGTTTTTGCAGATGATGCCAAGCTATGCAGTAGAATAACATCCTTACAGGATGTCTCCAACTTACAAGCCAACCTATAATTGGGTGTTTAATGTGGCAAATGAGGTTTATTGTTGATAAATGTAAAGTTATGCACTTGGGGGCTAAGAATATGCATGCATCATTCATACTAGGGGGAGTAAAACTGGGTGAATCAATGGTGGAGAAGGATCTGGGTGTTCTAGTAGATCATCAGCTTAAAAATGGCATGCGGTGTCAAGCTGCAGTTTCCAATGTAAACAAAATTATATTAGGAGACATAGAGAGAGAGAGAGATATCATTTTACCCCTGTACAAATCATTAGTAAGACCTCATCTGGAATATGCAGTTTCGTTTTGGGCACCAGTCTGAAGGGTATCAGGAAATTGGAGAAAATGCAGAGAAGAGCAACCCAACTGATAAGAGCTCAGCTATGAGGAAAGATTAGAAGGCCTGAATTTATTCTCTCTTGAGAAGAGGAGATTAAAGAGATTCATGTAGTGAACTTGGTGTTGAGTTATTCACTTTAAGGTTTTACAGAGGACAAGTGAGCACTCTTTAGGTTTGCAGGAAAAAAATGTAATCACCAAATACAGAAAGGTTTTCTCACAGTAAGTCCTGTGAAAATGTAGAATAGATTGTAGAATAGAGAAATGATATGGATCCATACCTTGGATGCCACTACTGCCCTTGGCCTCAATGAGGCTATTAGTTGTAAACCTTTTTTTGTAAAAAAAAATTATTTATTTATTTATTTTTGTTATTCGTTGTTTGCTTGTCTCAGTTGTCATTCAGGTTGACTGTTGCTTGTTGGTGGGTGGTTTCCTTTTTCAAAATAAATTTTGCCCTTTTTCCCTTGACCATTATGTAGGGTACGAGATGTGGTACTTGTGGATGCTGCTTTGTATCCTCGTGTTGATGGGTTCCACATTTAGGGCTCTGCGCTGTGTGGGCGCACCGCTGTGGGCTGATTATAAGCATGATGCTCGTGCGATGTATTGCTGAGCTGTCTGATGCTTCTTAGTTACTATGAATGTTTTTTTTTTTTGTCTGCCCATCTGTCTGGTGGTTATGTTTTGATGGTGGGTGTGCCTGCATGGTTGCATATTGGAGCGTCGCCCTGTAGGCCTCATTACTTCTTGTTGATATTTGCTCATTTATTTGTGAAGCATTGGTGATCACATGACCGGGACCACATGGCATTTTTACACGCCATGTGATCAAGATACCCTTTGGCCTCATACTCGCGCCGCCACACATCTACTGCTGGTATTAGTTTCATGTTCCTTCACAAGATATATATGATTACATATGGTTATATGCCCAATTACTTAACAAGCATTTGGCGATTTTATGATTATGCTCACATGACCTTGATCACATGGCATTGTTATATGTCATGTGATCAGTTCTCCATCTGGTACCATATTCGCTCCATTCTGTTTCCCCTTCCTTTATTTCTACACCTTATCATATGAGGATGTATATGACCACATGACTTTGATCATGTGATCTGCGATCATGTGACACTATTATACGTCACATGAGTAAACCTTTTTTGGCACCATTCTCGCGCCAATACGCCCCCCTTCCCTCCCCCAGCCATTTCCATGCCTCTATATATAAGATGCAATGCACATAGTTGTTGGGTGCTACACACAGCAAGGAAGGTCGTACATAGGGGTGCAGTGCCGTAATGCTTGTTTAGCCATTTTAGCTAATCACCATGTGACATTTTCTTGGGAATTGGATATTTATTCCTTTTATACAATTGTTTCTATCATAGGGGTACATTTTCCCCTGCTTATGAGGCAACACTGATTTAAGTCCCAACAAAAGGCCTCCCCCTATGCGATAAGTGCAGTATTTATTTATTCAGGTGGGTTCTTATGTCTCTCTATTTCTCTATTTGTTCCTTTTCTTCTTTGGTAGTTATGCCTGCATGTGGGTGTTATATATATATATATATATATATATATATATATATATATATATATATATATATATGTCAGGTCCGTAAATATTGGGACATCGACACAATTCTAATCTTTTTGGCTCTATACACCACCACAATGGATTTGAAATGAAACAAACAAGATGTGCTTTAACTGCAGACTTTCAGCTTTAATTTGAGGGTATTTACATCCAAATCAGGTGAACGGTGTAGGAATTACAACAGTTTGTATATGTGCCTCCCACTTTTTAAGGGACCAAAAGTATTGGGACAGATTAACAATCATCCATCAAACTTTCACAGTACAGTCAATTACAGCCTTAAGTCTGGAACGCATAGACATCACCAGACGCTGGGTTTCATCCCTGGTGATGCTCTGCCAGGCCTCTACTGCAACTGTCTTCAGTCCCTGCTTGTTCTTGGGGCATTTTCCCTTCAGTTTTATCTTCAGCAAGTGAAATGCATGCTCAGTCGGATTCAGGTCAGGTGATTGACTTGGCCATTGAATAACATTCCACTTCTTTCCCTTAAAAAACTCTTTGGTTGCTTTCACAGTATGTTTTGGGTCATTGTCCATGTGCACTGTGAAGCGCCGTCCAATGAGTTCTGAAGCATTTTGCTGAATATGAGCAGAAAATATTGCCGGAAACAATTCAGAATTCATCTTGCTGCTTTTGTCAGCAGTCACATCATCAATAAATACAAGAGAACCAGTTCCATTGGCAGCCATACATGCCCACGCCATGACACTACCACCACTATGCTTCACTGATGAGGTGGTGTGCTTTGGATCATGAGCAGTTTCTTTCCTTCTCCATACTCTTCTCTTCCTATCACTCTGGTACAAGTTGATCTTGGTCTCATCTGTCCATAGGATGTTGTTCCAGAACTGTGAAGGCTTTTTTAGATGTTGTTTGGCAAACTCTAATCTGGACTTCCTGTTTTTGAGGCTGACCAATGGTTTACATCTGTGGTGAACCCTCTGTATTCACTCTGGTGAAGTCTTCTCTTCTTGATTTTTCCAACTGTTGTGAAGGGTGTTTTCTTCACAAGGGAAAGAATTCTTCAGTCATCCACCACAGTTGTTTTCCGTGTCTTCCAGGTCTTTTGGTGTTGCTGAGCTCACCGGTGCATTCTTTCTTTTTAAGGATGTTCCAAACAGTTGATTTGGCCACACCTAATGTTTTTGCTATCTCTCTGATGGGTTTGTTTTGTTTTTTCAGCCTAATGATGGCTTGCTTCACTAATAGTGACAGCTCTTTGGATCTCATATTCAGAGTTGACAGCAACAGATTCCAAATGCAAATAGCACACTTGAAATGAACTCTGGACCTTTTATCTGCTCCTTGTAAATGGGATAATGAGGGAATAACACACACCTGGCCATGGAACAGCTGAGCAGTCAAGTCTCCCATTACTTTTGGTCCCTTAAAAAGTGGGAGGCACATATACAAACTGTTGTAATTCCTACACCGTTCACCTGATTTGGATGTAAATACCCTCAGATTAAAGCTGAAAGTCTGCAGTTAAAGAACATCTTGTTCGTTTCATTTCAAATCCATTGTGGTGGTGTATAGAGCCAAAAAGATTAGAATTGTGTCGATGTCCCAATATTTATGGACCTGACTGTATATATATATATATATATATATATACTAATTGGTTGTTATGCACTCTCCCCTCTTAGACATACTATCGGTTTCTATACCTAGTGGGATTGAGCACTCATCCACTTTAATAGTTGTCCTGTATCCATGGGCCAATTCTAGGTACTAATGGTAAGTACCGTTTGTATATACTCTTTGGATCTTCAGTGTATTCAATGCCAATATATATATTCTGCTTAAAGGCTTAACATCTAATTTTGGACTTTGTCTACTTTAAGATGCTGTACTGAATACATTTAGGAAATTTGCTACTATTTACAGATGTGTGTAACCTATACTGTAATACTGTCTATTACATATATCACATAACCGCTACAGATCAGGTGAGAGTTGCTTTAGTACAAACTGATATTTTGATTTGGGTGGAACTTTAGCCTATAACGCATATATATCTCTGCTTTATTTAGTGATACTTTATCATAGACTACAGGATATGCGTGTATCAATACACACATATGAAAATTTGAATTTTCGTTCGTCTTTTAGTTCTGTGAGGTTCCCCCATACCCTGAGCCACAGGTTCACCAGGCAAGCATACATGTTGTTGTTTTTTTTTTTGTAGCAATGTTATAACAGTCATAGTTATACCTATATAGAGATATATTATACTAAATATTTACATACTGTATGTACTTCTTGTTTTTAAATATACCAGCACCTACCCAATCTGTCCTGAGAATGTTTTTGGAGGCATTACTGGATCAGAAATTTTTCTCCCACTTTGATACATTTTAACATCAATCTCTGTACCTTAGATCCAGCACTCTGTAAGGCCCACTTCACACTGGGGCGTCTGCGCCTCTATTTTTAGCGGTGCTTTACCATAATTTTTGCGGGGGTTTTAGTCCGCTAGCGAGCCCTTTTAACGCCCCCGCTAGTGGCCAAAAAAAGGTTAAAATGACCCACAAAGTGCAGCTGCAGCAGCGCTTTGCCGGCGGTTTGGCAGCGGTGCCCATTAATTTCAATGGGCAGGAGCGGTGAAGGAGCGGTGTATACATCGCTCCTTCACTGCTCCAAAGATGCCGCTTGCAGGAGTTTTTGTAATGTCCTGCCAGCGCATCGCCTCAGCATGAAAGCCCTCCGGCTTTCACACTGAGACTGCATAGGAGCCTCAGTGTGAAAGGGATCTTAATGCATCATTGGGTAACTGGTAACTGTGTCCATACAGGGTGTTGTTTATATGTTGGTTATATGTTTTTTGTATTATAAACCACTTCAATACCCACGTATAGTAATATGATGGCCACAGATGGGATCTCCCATCCTGGGTGGCCGTCATATGACGTCCTGGGCTTCCCGGCCATCTAGGGGGCGTGCCACTTTGCTCGGGACCCGCTGCGCGTGCCCGACGGCCGCGATGTCTGCTGGGCACCCGCAACTACCCGTTAACTGAACAGGACTGTGGATCTGTGTGTGTAAACACACAGATCCACGTCCTGTCAGTTGAGAGGAGACCGATCTGTGTTCCCAGTACAGAGGAACACTGATCGGTCTCCTCCCCTTGTGAGTCCCCTCCCCCTACAGTTAGAATCACTCCCCTAGGAAACACATTTAACCCCTCGTGTCCCCCTAGTGGTTAACCCCTTCCCTGTTTGTCACATTTATACAGTAATCAATGCAATTTTATAGCATTGATCGCTGTATAAATGTGAATGGTCCCAAAAATGTGCCAAAAGTGTCTGATGTGTCCACCATAATGTCGCTGTCATGAAAACAAAAAATCGCAGATCGCCGCTATTACTAGTAAAAAAAATAAATAAATAAATTTTTTTTAAAAATGCCATTAATCTATCCCGTATTTTGTAGACGCTATAACTTTTGCGCAAACCAATCAATATACGCTTATTGCGAATTTTTTTACCAAAAATATGTAGAAGAATACGTATCAGCCTAAACTGAGGAAAACATTTTTTTTTTTTTTTTTTAAATTGGGATATTTATTATAGCAAAAAGTAAAAAATATTGTGTTTTTTTCAAAATTGTCGCTCTTTTGTTTATAGCGCAAAAAAACAAAATGCAGAGGTGATCAAATACCACCAAAAGAAAGCTCTATTTGTGGGGAAAAAAGGACGTCAATTTTGTTTGGGTACAGCGCCGCACGACCGCGCAATTTTTGTTTAAAGTGCGACAGCGCAGAAAACTAAAAATTGGTCTGGGAAGGAAGGGGGTGAAAATGCCCTGTATTGTATTTTATTATGATGTTGTAATAAAATTTATATTTTTTATTAACTTTCCCTCTCATTGTGTGCCCACAAAGTCAGCCAATTTTTTGACTCAATCTTTTTTGGTCAATCCTTATATATATATTTTGGATGTTGGCATTGTGAGGGTCTTCCTTATCTATTCTGTAAGCACATCTCCTCAACTGTAAGGAACTCTCTTTCACATCGTTGCTCGGTCATTTGAAGCCCCAGAATAAATGTGTGATCTCATGTAGTAACTAGAATATGACATTTTGAAGAATTTCTACTCTTTAGTCCACATATTGTTGGCTAATTATTACTTCATCCATTGAACAGAAAACATACTGAAAAAAGGGGGCAGATGTGAACACAGACCCATATGCCTACAATACTGTCATATAATATACTGTATATTGCAGCTTATCAATCCTTAAAGGAGTTGTAAAATCAGAAGGTTTTTTATCTTAATGTCATTCTATGCATTAAGATAAAAAACCTTCTGCATGTAACAGCTTCCCCAGCACCCTCTAATATTAACCTGAGCCCCATCTCTCTCCAGTGATGTCCACGAGTGTCTTAGCCATCCGGGACTCTCCTACTGACTGCTGGAGGCACTATTTGCTCCTGCGGCTGTCAATCAAAATCAGTTAGCCAATCAGAAGAGAGAGGGAGTGGGGCCGGGTTGGGGCTCCATGTCTAAATGACTCAGCTTGAGTGCCTTCTTAGCAAGATGTTTGTTGTGGGGGTACTCAACAGGAGGGAATGGCCAGGAGCACCGAAGACAGGCCCTAGAAGAGGAGGATCTGGGCTGCTCTGTGCAAAACCAACTGCATGGAGGAGGTAAGTATAACATGTGTAATGTGACTCATTAGTGTTACAATATCTCAGGTGTGAATGTGGAGCAGGTGTGTTAAATTTGGTGTTATCGCTCTTACTCTCTCATACTAGTCACTGGAAGTTCAACACGGCACCTCATGGCAAAGAACTCTCTGAGGATTTGAAAAAAATAACTGTTACTCTACATAAAGATAGCCTAGGCTATAAGAAGTTTGCCAAGACCCTGAAACTGAGCTGCAGCACGGTGGCCAAGACCATACAGCGATTTAACAGGACAGGTTCCACTCAGAACAGGCCTTGCCATGGTCGACCAAAGAAGTTGAGTGCACATGCTCAGCGTCATATCCAGAGGTTCTCTTTGGGAAATAGACGTATGAGTGCTGCCAGCATTGCTGCAGAGGTTGAAGGGGTGGGGGGGTCAGCCTGTCAGTGCTCAGACCATACGCCGCACACTGCAACAAATTGGTCTGCATGGCTGTCATCCCAGAAGGAAGCCTCTTCTAAAGAAGCTGCACAAGAAAGCCCGAAAACAGTATGCTGAAGACAAACAGACAAAGGACATGGATTACTGGAACCATGTCCTGTGGTCTGATGAGACCAAGATAAACTTATTTGATTCAGATGATGTCAAGCGTGTGTGGTGACAACCAGATGAGGAGTACAAAGACAAATGTGTCTTGCCTACAGTCAAGCATGGTGGTGAGAGTGTCATGGTCTGGGGGCTGCATGAGTGCTGCTGGCACTGGGGAGCTACAGTTTATTGAGGGAACCATGAATGCCAACATATACTGTGACATTCTGAAGCAGAGCATGATCCCCTCCCTTCGGAGATTGGGCCACAGAGCAGTATTTCAACATAACGACCCCAAACACTCCTCCAAGATGACCATTGCCTTGCTAAAGAAGCTGAGGGTAAAGGTGATGGACTGGCCAAGCATGTCTCCAGACCTAAACCCTATTGAGCATCTGTGGGGCATCTCCAAACGGAAGGTGGAGGAGCGCAAGGTCTCTAACATCCACCAGCTCCATGATGTCATCAAAGAGGAGTGGAAGAGGACTCCAGTGGCAATCTGTGAAGCTCTGGTGAACTCCATGCCCAAGAGGGTTAAGGCAGTGCTGAAAAATAATGGTGGCCACACAAAATATTGACACTTTGGGCCCAATTTGGACATTTTCACTTAGAGGTATACTCACTTATGTTGCCAGCGGTTTAGACATTATTGGCTGTGTGTTGAGTTATTTTGAAGGGACAGCAAATTTACATTGTTATACAAGCTGTACACTCACTACTTTACATTGTAGAAAAGTGTCATTTCTTCAGTGTTGTCACATGAAAAGATATAATAAAATAGTTTCAAAAATGTGAGGGGTGTACATATATATATATATATATATATATATATATATAAAAGACCAAAAGGGAGCAAATAAGATAAGTTCATAAGGTAAATATATAAAAAGTGGCCAAAACTATTATTATTAGCAATATTTTTTGGGTGATTGCAGATCAGCACAATTTTGGTCAGGTCTCAAACCCTGCTGACCATTTTGCTGTCCTCTGAGTAGCTAATTATTTTATTCTTGCATCAACACAAAATTGTTCTTTGCTAAATGACATTAGGTATTAAATTATAAACATGATATTAACTGATAGAAATTATCTAAGCATATTTGCTAGAAAACCTAAATCCTCAGTGAAATACATCAAAGCGCTCATTATTGAAGTGAAAAAAGAAAAGACAAATGAAAAAACCTGTTAAGGAACTAATGGCTTTTCCGAGCATATCCCTTGAAAAGCATTTTCAAAATGTAGCCTTTTAGTGTTCAGACTGAGTTATTGATTCAAGTAACACAAGTTTTATTACTTTTCCATAGCAAAACTTGCTAATGAGTGACTTTTATGTTACAAGTAAAAAAGCTACTGGATACAGATCTCACTGAAAAAAAGCTTTTGTAGTTTATCAGACTGAATATAATTTGACACCAAAGAAGTTTCCTATAGTGCTGCATTATTTTTTTTGAAAACCACCCCTTGGTTTTTCATCTACTTTGAACAATGCTATAATTACTGCTTGTATGCAGAATATGTTCTCAGTTTCAATAGAATTGATATTTACACAAAAAAGCCTCAACCACGAAGAAATCTAAAAAAAAAAATACAGAAAAAAGGGGGTGGGAAGGAGAAAGATGACATCAAGAATGAGGGAGCCACCTTGACTCCACAACAATATTAATAGAAGCAACAATGTATGAAATGCTCCACGTGTCTCTCAAAATACACATAAACACAAAAGCAAAAATCAATACGCCTACAAAAAATATTTTTTGTACCCCAAAACCCTAACCCACATTAAAACAATGTAAAATAATAAACATAAACCACATCCCCTGAGAGGAACCAATGAGTAGAGCTGGAAATGCAACGATTATAAAAAAAAAGAAAGAAAAAAGAAAAAATAATAAATACAAAAAAATTATAATAATACAATAAGATTAAATCAAAATATCATTACCAAGTTATGTATGAGTGCAAAACTTAAAAAAATTAGCCAAAAATAAAAGACTCATCAGTTCTTCTCCAAATATAATTACAAATAATGCAAATATATATTAGAATACAGCAGTATATTAACCCTGCTATAATAAAATCAAGCAAAGACAACGTCAAAAGAACCAATGGTCTACTCTAGATGATAATTAGCACACTGAATAGCTAAATATTGTATATAATAGTCCATGGGTGGATGAATAAAACAGGCATTCATAAAGGCTTCATTCACATGGGCATACTGATCAAAATGGAGGATAAGCAGATGATTGAAAGGTCCACCCCTTCCATTCATAGATGGTGTTTCATTCATAGAAGCTGTAGTACCAGAATATTGTGATGGTAAGGATAAGTTGGGGGGAGGGCTTCAGAGGTGATTTTTGCTTGACCACGTCACAGCAGCACACCATATTGAAGGTGTGTAATATCCATTGTGCTGATTTCTATATATTTATATTTTAAGTAAACTTAGGCTTTAGGGCCTTAGGTGCCAAAGACTTCAATGGTAGCAACAGGGAAATTCCTAATTTCAAGTCATTTAATCAAGCACCAAGCCCATGCATTACATCAAGTGATATCTGGGCTTTTGCTAAATTCAGCAAGAGAACTGCAGTGAAAAATAAGGATTGGGGATGTTTAGAGGGGTCATAAAAACATGAAATCATCTTAGGTTTGCCTATGGCAGCTTTGATTATAATTACTGCCTTGTCCTTCTGTCCTTCTATGTTGTAGATGCTGGATATTACATTTCTTGACCCGTGCAGTCAAGTTAGGAATATGAATACAGTTTGTAACAGACTTCACTTAGGTCCAGAATAGTGTAGAAAGTGAAGGTAACACATGATAACAGACAGTCATTTTCAATTAACTAAAACATATTTTTTGTCTTTCATATTTATTGTATTTTAAAAAAGCTCCAAAGGCATGATTAGTAAAGCCCAATTGAAGTCACAGGAATAGCTATACAGTCAAAAAGAGTATGCATTTTGCAGTAGTTATGCAGAGTTATGCCCTGTACACACGGTCGGACATTGATCGGACATTCCGACAACAAAATCCATGGATTTTTTCCAGCGGATGTTGGCTCAAACTTGTCTTGCATACAAATGGTCACACAAAGTTTTCGGAAAATCCAATCGTTCTAAAGCGGTGACGTAAAACACGTACGTTGGGACTATAAACGGGGCAGTAGCCAATAGCTTTCGTCTCTTAATTTATTCTGAGCATGCGTGGCACTTTGTGCGTCGGATTTGTGTACACACGATCGGAATTTCTGACAACGGATTTTGTTGTCGGAAAATTTTATAGCAAGCTCTCAAACTTTGTGTGTCGGAAATTCCGATGGAAAATGTGTGATGGAGCCCACACATGGTCGGAATTTCCGACAACAAGGTCCTATCACACATTTTCCATCGGAAAATCCGACCGTGTGTACAGGGCAATAAATATAAATGTTTTGTTCAGTAGGTACAAAAGTAAGACCCATCGCTCAATGTAATCTAACAGACTTGCTCTGGCACAACTGCTTCCAGTAGGCTTGCACTGAGAGGTGTGGATGTTATTCAATTCTGCCAATACATGGCAGTACAGTATGAGACCTGGAAACAGCATTTTCACTGAAAGAAAAAAAAGTCAAAAATATAACATGTGAGGGGTGGAAAAATATAAAATGATAAAAAAAAACCTGGGTGATTTAATTGGGCTTTTACTGGCAGCCCGGTAATTGGAACCCTTATATATATTCTACCTTAGTGTTAATTACATCAACTCGAAGCCATATGATACAAATGCTTTCAACAACATCCAACTACTTTAAAGCCTTAATACTTATCAGCAGCTAAACTTTCTGTGCCTTTCTGTGCCAATATGTCAAAACTCCATCTGCTATTGTGGTAAAACATTTCCACATCCAATTTGCCAAGTGGACTGCTCTGGTCCTAAAGAGGGGATATGATATGAGATGATATGAGTTCTACAGTCACTTTGCTGCAGCTGTCTTTTGCTCACCAGATATCTAAGATCTGATGTCAGGATAGTAAAACTATCTACTCTGACAGGCTAATAAAAATGCATTATAGGAGTAATTTAATGATCTCCTTGAAAAGGCAAACTGGGTCTTATACACTAAATTGTACACACGCTGTGCTTATCAAAATAAAAAATAAGAAGATTCCACTAAAATATTAATAAAGTGATATTGTGCTTAACATATACAAAATCTATTAATACTATACTATACATTAATGTGCAATAAATTTCAATGAATGAATAAATAGGTAAAAGTGCTCCAATATGCCTGTGTATTGCAAATATTCCACAAAGCTTGTGCAATTTTCAAACATTAATAGATAATTCAACACAAACATCCATGCGATTTAGTGTTGCATCCAAGCATATCAGTACTGCATCTATGCAATATGGTGTTAGTGCAATGTTCGAACAATAAAAAGTTAAAAAATACAAAAAAAGCATTGATGCGATTTGATGCTACATCCATGTGATTCTATGCAATTCAGTGCTGTGTTGCTGTGCAATGATTAAATTACCAGTCTGATTTAGTGTTGCATCCATGCATTTCAGTGCTGCATCTATGCAATATGGTGTTAGTGCAATGTTTAAACAATAAAAAGTTAAAAAATACAGAAAAACGCATCCATGCGATTTGGTGTTGCATCCATGTGATTCTATGCAATTCAGTGCTGTGTTGCTGTGCAATGATCAAATTAACAGTCCACAGATCTTCCACAATCCATTCATGTGTTATGGTGAACACAAACTAACGTGCTGTGCGCTCATACAAGTGCTCCCCCCCAGGTGATAGCCCCTCACCTTAGAGCGGTGCGACCTTGCAATTAAGCTTGGACAGAATGCGCCTTAGAACCTCTCTGGGTTCGATGTTATATGCAGGGTCCTTTATAGATTTGCACTGGT